>JAZHYW010003765.1:0-183737 GCA_037355805.1 Ixodes ricinus | reverse complement strand
ACATCCGGTACAGCGCAGGTAACGTACAATAATAGTGCTGTTCACGCAGCAGGCGCGCAAAGAGCAGCCGCCCACATGCCGCCAGCGGTACCACACGCGCGCGCCATCGGCATCATCAACGAGAGCCATAGAGCCGCCCATCAACGCGGTAACGCCCACGCGGCATCGGTGGTGTGGTCAGCAACACGCGCAGCATACGCGCGCGCCAGCGCAGCCGCTTTATGCCGAGCACACATTGCTCATAGCCCCCCGGGAAGCCGCCGCCGCCACACATCAGGTTGAGCGTAATGGTGTACTGCGCGCGTTAACAACAACAGTGTACATGGCGTTTGTGGCTGTCCGCCCCAACATAACGCTGTCTGTCTCTCAACAACAAAGCCAAAGCACCATGGGTGGAGAAGACAAGCCAAAATACAAACACAGCAAAAAAAAAAAAAAAAGAAAGCAAAACACCATCAAAAATAAAAATAAAAAAAAAAAAGAAAAACCAGGTGTGTGTGTGTGTGTGTGTGTGTGAGCACACACACAAAGACCTCCATTTTTAGTGGAGCGCTCTTCCAAAGCCGCCGTGCATGCCCTGTGCCTGGCAGACGGAGGGGAGAACAATAGCGGGCGCCGTCGACAGAGTCGCCCGCCGCCGCCGCTCCCGATCGGGGGGGCGCCACCAACGTTGCTGCCGTAGCAGACGACGCGAAAGACGCAACGCGATCAGAAGTGCTTGCAAGCCATGCCAAAGCGTTTAGAACACGGGTTTTAGCTCCCTCGGGCATACGGTGAGTGTAGCTACACGATCTGCACGCGCTCGCCTTGCGTGTAGAAAAGATTCGAAGTAAATAAAAAAAAAAAAACATGTGCCAACGAACGCGCGTGCAACATTCTATGTCATCTATACTTTTCTTTAATAAATTACTGCTGCTGGCGCCAGCACGTGCTGCGCACGTACCTACAGTCCCCGCATGCACCTAAAAACTTGCGTGATTTAGCACAGCATTCTTTCTATACTCTGTTTCGCCTTGTGTTGTACCGCAGGAAAGGCTACAAGCGCGAGCTCCTTGCTCTATGGCACACCTCGGTGGCACAAGCTCTCGTGCACCAAGGGCAGCTGCCAACGCTATGAGCTCGCGCTTCTAGCCTTCGCTGCGGTACAACATAAGGTGTAACGAAGTATAGCCGAGTTCTTTCCGTTTAGTTCTAAGCAAGGCTCTAGTCTTAAGCTCTGCGTTTTTACAACCGCAATAATAAACCTGAACGGAACGAAGTTGAAGTGTGCCGCTATCTTCGGGTGCCGTCAAGTAATCGAATTTGAAGTTAAAAAGTGGAAGCATGCAGCCCTTGCGATAGCACTTTTAATACTTGTTGAGAAAAACATGACAGGTTATTTTCGGAGTTCTCGCGCACCAAGTTCACGAAGTTCAAGCAGTACGCATGACGCAGTGGTTCTTTTAACTAGGCGCGCAGGCGTTTTTAAGTGAATTGATTAAAGTAAGTATAAAACAAATGTAGTTCTCAATGTGCCTCCTGGCATTTTCTTTTTGGTTCTCTTTGAATACTTGTTACAGAGGACATATGTGTATAAATCGGCAGCTGCAATATTTTAAAATGCTCTATTTATCCCTCAATTACTGCATGGGTATGAGGAGACGTACCATGTATATTTGAGTCCAATAGTTCATAAATCAAAATGCAATGTTTATTTTTATTGTCTCAAGTTGTATGTTTTCAACGGGTGAAACCCTTCACACTAGCTGCTCTCACAGCTTCACATATTTTCGTGAGAGTGGCTTCTTGCCAAATCCCTTGTACAGATCATGCTTGTCGGTTTGCAGGAATGCGTAGTTCACGAGCAGGGGACGGATGAACCTCGTACAGACCAGCTGTGCAAACTGCTTGCGGTGCTCACCTTCGACATCAGCTTGGCACCTAAGCAGCGGAGATGAGCACAGAGCTGGCACGGTGTAGCTCAGAAGCGTTTTCATGGGCTTGGGTAGCTTGGGGTTGTCCTTCAACACAATTTCTACAAACTCTCTCAATGTGTCGAGCACATGCATGAGGTCGTCAGAGGGATACATTAGCCCACCACGGTCCTGGTATCGAGTAAGTTGCTGCACGGGTTGATTGCTCATCGGCTTCGTGGTGATGGCACAGCAGTTCTCACAGGCCATTTTCTCGGCAACTATGCGCGCTACATAGCCCCCGACATAAACCGTTGCTGACAGCTGGAGAGTAGGTAGACGCTGACGCACTTTTGATACTCCGAGTCGCCCCAGCACAAAAGTGGCATCTCTCGAGAGCTGCAGTGGCTCTTTGGCTGGTTGTGGCTGTACAGCTTGAAGTGTGTGCAGGTGAGCAGGGCCATCCCTGTGTGCCACGTTACTTTCCTGTGACACCGCTGCAATTCCCGTTTTCAAAATTTTCTCTAGTCCAGACAGCGTTGATCGGTGTCTCGGATTAGAGCACAGCGGAGAACGGACGGGAAAAGTCTTTCGAGGCGGGGAAGAACCTGACGCAACACGCAACCCCACACACGCCGCTGCCGAACGACGCCGATCCCCATAAGGCCCGATCCCCAACGTGCGTGACGCCGGTCTCGCGGCTGACACGGCGACAGGGAGAGGGGTGAGTGAGGGAAAGAGTAAACACGACGGCCTCGAGGCGCGCTTCTGACAGGCACAGTAGCATACAGGCGGCTTTGGCTCTACCAACTGAGCTAACCGGGAGTTAGACCTCGGCAGAGGAAACGGTTTTGTAGATATGTTTGTCCTTTGTCCCGCTTGTTCCCCTTCTCCAGGAATTATTATCGTAACTCTTGTCCAGCTTACTTGCACCTTTGCATTAATTGCATTATTATTGTAACCTTAAAATGCAGGCTGTTCACCCTTGTTGGTCCTAGACTGGTTGCGGCTGAAAAAACTTGTTTGCTCTACCGACGTCTAACTCCTGGTCAACTCAGTTGGTAGTGCGCTCCACTGGAAATGGAGAGGTCTTGCTTCATTATGCAAATTGTGAGAACAATTATAATTACTGGCCTGCACTGGGCCTTTTTTGATAACATGATTTGTATGCAGGTGATGCTCATTCAACAGTCTGACCTGATCAGCGGTCCATGCCAGCGGATTGTGGCTTTGTACTTCCTCTATGAGATGTACCGGACGGAGTCAATTCACATGAATCCTTTTATCTCCGTCTTTGTTCACTTATTGGTGAGTCTTGAGCTGATGATCAGAGCGGACAAAGTCTTGCTGCTGGAAACAGGAGGGTTGAGCAAGCTCTTCTCGGGCATTAGATTAGGATCAGGGTTTTGCTATTTGCTGCAATATGCCACTAAATGTATACAAAATGATATTTTGGCCTATAGTTGTGAGGCAATCCAGCACATCTGTATGCCCTGCCGGAAATTGGAATACTACTCATACTGAGAAACGTGGTCAGGCTGCAGAGAAGCTGAAGCTTGGGGAAAGGGGTAGTTTTTAGTGCAGGTGAAACCAGCTTGAGAGAGATCTTAAGCAATCTTAAACTTTGAGAAAAAAAGAGAGAACCATCCGCATTATGGCAATTCGTACTAATAGTGCGCACATAAGGCCTTTTTCAGAAAGCCAGATTTGATTGTTTGAGAAGCACATACCCTAGTTTTGCAGGACCTAAAAGTGTTGTGGCATTAGGTCTTGCCAATGGGAAATGTGGAGGTTTGGCAACAGATGCGGTGCTTTGTCGTTCTGCCAGAATCCTGTGGAGGAGACAGCTGGGAAGAAGCCTGAATTTGCACACGTGATCCCAAGCTGACGGTGCAAGAGAAGTATTTCCTCTCGCAGTTACTGACTGTGCCAGCCAAAGATGTAAGCTGCGTTTTCCTTGCTTTCAGAAAATGTGCTGCCTTTCTGAAGCAAAGGACTTTTGCCATTTATGTGGAATGTGTGGCATGAATCAACTCCAGACATTAGGAACCATGTTCGTAGGAGCCGGTTATGCCCTGTGGGGCGGCAGAGATTGATCTGTTCGTGAAAGTAGCACGGCATATTTGAACTGCAAAATTGAACTTGGTTTCATCCGTTGCAAGTAAACTAAGCAACTTGGCTGCTTGAGCATTTTGGTCCAATTAGGAATGCTAGCAAGTTTGATCGTAGCTGCATGGTTAATAATTAAGACACTGCTAGGGAGAAATAGTGGCTAGAGAACAGGAAATGCTGTGTGTTGAAAGTTTTATCCTGGCTGTACATGTATGTAGTACTTTATTTCTTGGGCAGCGAATAATGACATGGTATCTTGGACAAAACAAAAAGGTTGTTGCTTTGTGGATCTTTACGTTGGGTTGTTTTTATGTGCGATGGCTAAGGGTAAGATATTGTGAACAAATTAAATATAGGTAGTATCTGGATAACCCCGAACGCAGCCAGGCCAAAGAGAACTCATTTCGTGACAAGGTTGGCTATGTTTACGTACATCCAAAATGTGAGAGTGCTATCTTTGACTTTGGAAATGGAGAAAAATAGCTGCGTTTATTGCTGTTTGTTATTAGCTAAATCCTTCCTTTCTTTCTTGGTTTACTCTGTTTCTTCTAAACTGTGCTCTTTGCTTGTTTTGGCATATATTTAATTTCTTTTTTACAACCATTTACTCCTATTTCTGATATTGGCTCCTCAACATTGTAACCCTCTTCACACGATGCTTTAAACTACTTGCAGCTTTTCAAAAAGACACCGTGGCAAGTGGTCAGTTTGGATGAAAGCAACCTTCAGGTTGGTACATGCAACTCCTCGACGTGTTGCTTTGGGGCATTTGCATCCTACTTTTAGAATCCCACAACACTGGCCATGTCTCGGTGCTCGTGCACGGAGCTCAGTAGAGTCTGGTGTTGGAGTGCAGTACTCGGACCCCTCGTGTGTTCATGCGTTGCCTTTGGAAGTTTCTGTACAACTTCTAGAATCCCATGACACCGGCCATGTTTTGGTGCGCAAGTGGCACGTGCATGCTGGACGTTCTTTGCAGATGGGCGACACCGGAGGAATCCAGGTGTCCTTTGCGGAGCGCCAATCGGAAATGCCGCAGTCGAGCAGGTCCGGAATCCCACTGGTTGTGGCGGATCCAGACCCCAAGCCCCTTCTGTGAGCTGCACAACTGCCCTATTGCTGATTTGTTTTGAGGGCTGCATATTTACTCGAGAAAGTTTCGTTTATTGTAGTCTACTCGCTTGTTTTTTTCCCAACTGATGAATTGCTGGCATCGATGAACGTTGAGCCTTTTGTACGTATGTGGATTTCTGTTGGTTATCTGGCCCTACAGATAAGCAGGATCTGCTTTTGTAGGCCAGCGCTATTTGTACCTATCGATTCGTGTGAACAAACTCTTCTATTCCATTGTGGCCAATGTGGTAGTTCGCTCGTAGGAACTAGACTACCACATTGTCATAGTCCGTTCGTAAAACGAACTATGATGTTCATAGAACGTTTGTAGTAGCAGCTTCTGCCACTAGCAGCGATTAGCAGCACCCCTTCAGTGTCAGTTTGCCGACCGGCGGTGTCTGCTAAAGTTCTAGCAGCTGCGTTGTAAATTTTTTCCCAAGCGCTCGAAATCATTCGTTTTTTTGCATTGTCTGGTTCGAAGGACTTGCCATATCCACAAAACATTTTTCTTTCAGAACTTCTTTCATACGGGTTAACAGAAAAAAGTCGCACAGGGTAAGGTCTGGTTTATAGGCAAAATGGATAAGCAGTGTCGTGCCATTTTTTTTTTTTTTAAATGGTTGCATTGACAGGGCAGTATGTGCTGGGGCATTGTCGGGATGGAACCACCACTCTTTCCTTTCCCACAGATCGGGGCATTTCTGCCTCACTGAGTTGCACAAGCTTCGCAAATTACCCGATTAACAGTTTCACCAGGAGGAACAAACTCAGAGTGAAGAATGCCCGAATTTTCTCAGTGTTTTCATCAGTTGAGGGTTGCCTAAGTGCCGAATTTTTTTTTTTTTGCCAAAAGTACCCTAAAAGTGCCACAATTTTTTTTTTAATCGTTATTTTTATAGTATTATTACACATAAAATTTGAAAAGTTTATAACACAAAAATCAGCGGAGGCGGAAAAAATATTTGCAAACTAAAACAAGTGCTGCCATCTATGATCAGCGCCGCAAAACTACTCGGCTACCGAAAAACATCACTGGACGAGCTGAGCTCGTCCACGGCATCCTTAGCCAGAAAGTGGCCGACGAGCTCAGCTCGTCCAAGGCACTTAAAGGGACACTGACAGGGTGTTTATGCTCGCCGAGGTTTTTAGTTGTACATGACATATGAGAGCCCAACTACCCAAAACACAATTTGCGACTCGAAATTCGGTTTCTTTCCGCCCGAAAACCGCCGATCAAGAACTGGCCGGTTCGAGTCTCGCTCACTCTCTTTTCCGTGGTCACGGGCCGTTTTCAAAGGTATCGATGCGACCACCAAATTTAATGAAAGTCGTTGGTCACTGAAGGCACACACTCAATATTAAAAATAGAAAAAGATGAAACCCATTTTTGTGGCTTCTAAAAAGCTGCAAATACGTTGATTGAAAAAAAGTTCCACAGAGAACCGGAAGCATTCTGTGCGTGCGTCGTTTCGCGTATCGTGGGACTCGCGGGGACGGCGATGGCAGCGGACGAAGGGGCGGGACCTCTACTTCAGAACTGTCGTTCGCGGTACCGGCGAATTCTGTCTGCCTTTAAAGAGAAATTTGGGACTGATCAAAAGAATTGGTATTCATCCCGTACGACACGCCCGACCACCAAGCCGACTTGCACGAAGACGTCGCCGAGCCGTCGCTCCCTTCTCGTGGCTGAAGACATCGCTCGCGCAAACTTCAAGCACGACGCGTCTACTTCGAGTTGAATATGCACGCGTACGATTTCTTTACTAGGTGCGAATGTCGCCAATGCGTGGTGCTTCCCGACTTCGACCCGGGAGTGCTTTTGCTGGAGGAAAATCGGCAGCAAACTTTCCAACTTACAATTTACCGGCTGAAGTATTACTAGGAAAGAGATCCCCTATCACGTGATCCCCACGTAGCTCAGTGGGAACGACGTCCGCTTCACATGCGGCAGGACCAGGTTCAATCCCCAGTGATGGCATTCTTTTTTTTTTTTTCAGACATTTTTTGATGTATTACATTTCTCACTTTTTACAATTATCACTGAAGAAACAAACAAAAATTAACAAACAAATGTTGTGGACGAAACGTCGCTGAATTAAATGGGGATGGGATTTCTTTTGACACCTGCGAACTCAATGTAATCACTTTCCACAAAATGCAAGGAGCATATAAATCAGGTAGTGTCCGCTTTCCGAGGTGCCCGTAAATGTTCTACAGGAATTGCAGCCAGCCATTGGTCCCGATCCCGTTGATATTTCGGAAACTCTGTCGCACAATGCCACTTTTTTCGGACGCAGGACGTGTGAGCCAGCTTTTCACGCAACATCTTGGGTGTATTCTTTTCGGAGCCGATCATGGAAATTAACCACGGGCACTCGCTATTCATCTCCAACTCCTCAATGTACAAAACAACTCATCTTGGAGTACAGAACAGCGAGCGGAACAAACATAACTGCAAAAGAATCGCAAACAGTGCCCGCTACCGCCGCATGTCGTCTGCTACGCCAGGGAAAGAAAAAAAAAGAGAAAAAAAAAAGCGCACGGTTGGGTGTAGCCACGTGACTCCGCCACTCCCGCTATCCTCCCCACTTCTCCGTTTCGGTTTCGGTTTCGCGCAGTTGCGTTTTTTGGCTTTATTAAACAATACGCTACTCTGTTGCAAAATATTAATTGGGTAGATCCTCCGACACCATAATAAAGCGCCTGGCAAAAAGTGAAAAATTTTTTGGGGGGTGTCAGTGTCCCTTTAGGGGTTAAGGGGTTAAACTAGGTTGGTCGTCAATTTATAATCACTGGCCTTGAAGCGAGAAACCACTCGTGTCTCGGTCCGTGTTTTTTCGGCGCTTTATATCCTTCGCCATGTACCAACTGGCCCATCTAAGCACATCATTCCACTCGTAGACCTGCGATTTCTTCATAGCATCTTCTTCGTAAGCTGTCTGAAGCATTACAAGAGTTTCTGCCGCCGTTTTCCCTAAAATGAAACGAATTTCACAGCCGCACGCTGTTCTTTCAAATCAGACAGTGCAAGAAACGAAAAATGATTTTGAAGCGCTTGGGGAAAAAATTTGCAACATGCCACTAGAACTGTAGGAGGCTGATGCGAGTCGACAAACTGATTCAGAAAGTTTGGGTCCCCCATTACACTTTCGCACTGCGATCGAGTGGGATATAATTTTAATTATCTGTTCGGGGTTAAAGGGCACTAAAGTGCTTTTGAGATCTTAGCTTTATTGTCATAACTCAGTCTACTAGCTCCTCGCATTCTAAAAACCCGAAATTACATTCATGCACTGCCGATTTGCGTATTAAAAAATTTATTAAAGATCCCAACGCTTTTTGTTGGTGCGGAACGACAGATGGCGCTACCAAATCTTGCTGAATATGGTCTGACAACGAATGGCGCTTGTTAGCCACTCGCGGGCAATGGGTTCCTGCATGGACGAGCAAGAATGGTCGGCCGTTCGTTCGTCCCATCGCTCGCAGGTGGCTGACAAGCACCGTCCGCCGCCGACCATGTTCAGTAAGGTTCAGTAGAGACCTCTGTCGTTCTGCGCCAAGTGTAAGTGCCGGGATCTTTGTGATCACTTTTTTAATATGCAAATCAGCCGTGCATGAATGTAATTTTGGGCTTCTTAAGATGCTTAGAGCTTGTTGATTGAGTTATGACCATAAAACCAGGATCTCAAAACCACTTTAGTGTCCCTTTAACATACCTGTGATGATTGTATGATAAAGGTGACTGCAAAAATTTAAAAGAATATTTCCGGGCTCAGAGGTGTTCGTTTTTTCAGTTTTGGCGGCGAAGCCCCGGAGTCCTGCAAAAGCGATGCAGCAGTTGCTGGCTGTGGACAAGCCGCCGGTGGAGTTAGTCTTCCAGCCGAGTTCCTCCGACTGTGCCTCCTCTTCACGACGCTGAAGGAGAGGTGAGATTCCAGTTGGTTTTTAACCTGCTCCTTGCTTGTACTTCACTGGGATTTAGCGCATTACTACCGTTCCTGCTATTCATTGTCCTGCTACTACAGTCGTGCTTCACTAACATGGTCACCTCCGTTCCCTAAAAGTCGGTCATAATTAGAGCCCTGCATATCCCCGGATTACCTCAAATTATCCGTGGATATTCGCAGTAAACTGGCGGATGCAGATAAAAATGAATCAGATTTGGCGGATCGGATGCGGATATCCGCGGATCCGGATCTAGATTTTTGCCGAGGTGGCTCATAAACGTGTGCGACTGCACAGTGTAGAGTGAATAAGCGAGTGATACCATGAAGTGCATCATTGAATGTATTGCGGGAGACAAACTATTCTCTTAGATAAGAGGTGTTAATGGGGGAAACAATTGTTCTTTATGTCAGAAAGATTTGATACTTACCAAAGATCGCTTTAGAACGTTCTATCTTACAATTGATAGTCCCTAGAAAACGTAGCGAATGCAGGGCATCAGTTGTCTCGGGAAGTGTGTTCTTGTTTGCAGGAAAGAGCGGAAGAAGTTCTTTGAGCTAAGAAAATCTCAAAATGTACGAACCACAGGAAAGTAGAAGAAACCTGCTACTGGCTTCTTTGCAGTAGATCGAGGAGACTGAATTTGGTCCTCTGACTGGTGGCACTTATGCCAGTACGAGTTTCCGCACACTCACTCTTGCTGCGCAGTTCGTGCATGCCATCCCAGCATAAGTGCATCGACGGAGAGGGACTTTTCATTAGCGGGTACTAATTTTAGAGAGGCAGAACCAGTCTGAATCCGTCCATGTTGGCAATATTCTGTTTCTTCGACACAGAAACCTTGACAAATGAAACATGGCATGTGTGTGCTTTTTGTTTTCTCAGCAGTTGACACTAGTCGTTTTAAAGTATGTGACTCGAGCATGAAGTTGAAGGTTTGTGCTTAAAACTGAACCGATAGGAGGTGTTTCCATTATTGAATACGGTTATATTTTTTCAGTAATGTACTTGCGCCTACCACATATACACGAGTACTTCTTTTCCCTCCCACTTTGTTATTGTTTGGCCTAAATTAAATGACACAATGTTATTAGTCTGTCTTTTGTTACTCTTCATGTCTATAAACAATGTGCCTGCTTGAAGTGGGTTTTACAAATCAAAAAATAAAATAAATATTAATATTTCTTTTTTTTGAGCGCATTTCCTGGACAGAGTGTCAGTGTCACAGACTCTCAAGACGATCTCATAACTGTGATCATCTTTCCAGCGATGCAGAGTGTCTCTGGAAGGATGATTGCTATTTTATAAATATCAGTAAAATATAATACGATAAAATTACTTTCACAGTATTCTGACACGAAAAGTTCTTTGCACTAAAGTAAGCAGACGACCTATAAACTGCTATCCAAGTGCTTTATTTTTATTTTTTTAATATATGCTTGTAAATGATATAGAATGAATTCACAGATGAGGGTCGGATGCGGATACAAGGTATAGGATGCGGATTGATAAGAACATTGTGGATGCGGTTCGGATGCTGATAAAAAGTCTGCGGATGTAATAATCACACTTGTTGTCCGCACAGGGCTCTAGTCATAATCTGAGTTGTCCGTAATGATACAAAAACGCACGTATTTAGACAGTTGATCCCAGAAGATGTTGAACGTAGCTATATTACCAGGGTCCATATTAACGAGACATGACTGTACTACACTGTCATTTGTTTAATGCCCCATTATGTAATGCCACTTTGCAACAAAGTAACCGTTTTGACTTTTAAGGAGGTTGGGAAGAGAAAATTGATTTCCCAGTTTTTATTTTAGTGGCCTCTTTAACCTTTAAGCATACCATTTTGTCGTCTTTTCTGCGTGCTGCACACTTTTATTTTATGCTCTACCAGCACGAAAGTTATGCTAGGACACCGTCACTTTACCGCCAATCAACAATTTGTTTTTGTTTTTTTGCTACATAAAATTGCATATTTTGCAGGCTCGAGGTATACTGACCATACGTGAAAGTTTTTGCGTTTTGTCCCCCAGAAAATTACTCGCGACATAAATGTCCGAGGAGTCACAAAGAAGGCCTCAAGCTTCAAAATTTGCACTTGGGAAATAGATTTTGGAATCGTTTCACCACCCCTTCAACGGGACCTTCAAATCTGGTTGCAATTTCGTCATCTACTGACCACAGTTGAGAACACCCCTCTGCCGCCTTTCCCGCCTCACGCTTTTCATGGAGTGCCTTTCTTTCTCGGCACGCTTGGAAGGTGCTGTGTGCTGACACCGGTGAACCAGGAAGAGCACACGGTGTTGTGGGACCCTCGGTGTGCCTGAGCGACACGGCCGGCGCCGAGGCCAAAAGGCTCATGGCCAGAGCCTTCAAGAGCACCCTGACCCAAGCGCAGCAGCAACAGCTCTTGGAAGAACTTGCAGCCGACCCCAAGCTCGTGTACCACATTGGCCTGACACCTGCCAAGGTGAGGCCTTTTTAATGCGAATAGCATTCTTTGGCTACTTCTACGCACTTTTCGTCTATGTATCTATCTGGCTATCTAACCTCTTACGCTTGCAGGTCGATAAATAAATAAAAGACCGGCGCCGGCTGGGATTCGAACCGTTGACCTTGATCAGCAGGCAGACGCGCTAACCACATGAGCTATGAAGGCGGTCATTCAATGCACTCTAAACGGTTGTTTATATCTTTCACCATAGGACGCGCTTGCAGCGCGTCACAGCTAGCCGGTGCGCGCGCGTTTCCACGCACGAGGGCTCATTCCGCTCTCGTGAGGCTGAGCACGGCCGCTGGCTCACCCTCTCCCGCGCTCGGGAGAGGGTGATGTAGCGACCGTAGCTCCAGCCTCACGAGAGCGGAATGAGCTCTCGTGCATGGAACGACGCGCGCTATCGAAGCTGTGACTAGCGCTGGCAGCGCGTCTATGGTAAAGGTATAAACAACCGTTTAGAGTACCGTTGGTTGAGACTAACTGAGACGCCAGAAGTCTGGTCGGTACCATTTTGAGTGTTTGTGCGTATGGCACGTGCTTGCTCGCCTTCCTAGTGACACAAACGACACGTGCTCTGCTGCGGAGATCGTGCGCAGGGCTGTGAAAGTGTCAACAAATTTAGAATCGCCTCAAGAGTGGGCTGGCGTATCTAGAGTGTGCCGGCCACCCTGACGAACGCGCATAACTCCGCACCGTTTGATGCTATTCGCATTAACGTAGATAATCATTCCCAAAGGATGGGTTCTGCTGATTTTTTTCTGAAATTTCTTTTTTGGTTGCCTGTACTCTAGCAGTCCCTAAACAACATAGTTTAATTAACCCTAGCCAATCTCTAACCTAGCCAAACTTTACCTAACCTAACCAAACATAGCCTAACTTAATCGCCTAACATAGTCTAATCTAAGCCTACCATAATCTTACCTTGGTGGTAATTAAATTACCGGACCCAACAAAGACTTTTCACGTTGGGAATATTATTGGGAAAAAGGTGACAAAGCTCGGTGGCCAGACGGACAAAAAGTGACCGTACCCGTGGAACGTTTTTCAGCTGCCGGAATTGGTGGAAAATAATCGCTGGTGGCAGATCGGTTTTGTTGAAGCTGATGCAATCAAGTCAAATCACGGAGTAAGCTCTTTGTACCCTCACACCCTCTCCCCCTGTAATCGGCACTTGCCGCGCTGCATGCACCGACGTAATGCAGCAAATGCACTTTTCACGTTTTTCTTTTTGTTTTTCCTTCAGGTATTTCTCGGTCCTTGTCAATATGGAGATGTCGCTGCACTCGATGGAGGTCGTCAACAGGCTGACTACCGTAAGTCAAACTTCGGTGGCATGAATTGGGAGCCACCTTGGCCTAAGCATTCTTTGTTGACATTGATCTTATACACTGTCACTCGCAGATTAAGAAACATAGGGCGTGGCTCATTATCTTTACAATTCTTGCTTCATTCTTGGTCGTTCTTGCAGGTTAACGTTGCAATATCATTGGTTGCGAGTGATAGTAAGATGCCCCTGCGTTTAATTGCTCTGGTGTTTCGCCGGCGGGGTTGTAGGCAGTGGAGCTTCCAACCGAGTTTGTGCACCTGTACATATCCAACTGCATCTCCACCTGCGAAACCATCAAGGACCGCTACATGCAGAACAGACTGGTTCGGCTGGTGTGCGTGTTCCTGCAGTCCCTCATCCGCAACAAAATCATCAACGTGCAGGCAAGTTCGAGACGTTGGCGCCCATGTCGGGTGCACCCAATGTTTCCACTGTTTGAGAGCGACCTCCTTTGTTCGGTCATTTGTTTCTTTTCTACGCTGAGCTGATGCCTTGGTAATGATGCACAATGAGGTTACAAATTAGTCAGAAGCAACTTAATGGACATTAATCCCCCTCCCCCATTTTTTTTTTGGCAGGCAATTTATTATAATGTCAGAAGACTACCCAATTAATATTTTACTACAGTCGCACGTATTTATAATAAAGTGAAAAAAAAAAGAGAAAAAACTGCTTGAAAACCAAAACTGGACTGAGGAGGAAGAAGAAAAAAGTGAAAGCCGTTTACAACTCCCTGTAACGCCGAATTAGAGCAGCAGCTCTTGAGGAGGAGGAGGGGAGGGTACGGGGGCGCCAAGTGACCTCGGGGGAAGGGGGTCACATGGCCTCCAGGGGGGTCACTTGATGTCAGTGATGACATCATCAATGATGATGACGATGACGATCGTCTCAGGATGCCGATGAGCGTCCGATCTAGTGACGTCACTGATGGCGTCATCGGCATCCGCATCGACATCGTCATCATCATCACGTGACCTGGTGGGACCACGTGACCTGGGGGTCACGTGACCTCGGGGGGGCGTCACGTGACCTGGGTGGGGGGTCACGTGACCTCGGGTTGCATGTAACTTAGCGTTGCAAGCAACTCAGGTTTGCATGCAACTCAGTTGCATAACTTATTGCAAAACTCGAGGTTGCACGTGCATTGCAAATAACTCGGGCTGCATGCAATCCCAGTGCTGCATAGCAACTCTGAGTTCGCATGTACCAGCTGCAGGCCACAGGCATGCAAACCGGGGTTGCAGGTAGCCTGCGTTGCATGCTAACGCGGGTTGCATGCTAGCCTACGTGGCTGCAGCAGCCTGAGTTGCATGCAACTCAGTGTTGCATGTAACCTCGGTTGATGCTGGCTTAGATTGCATGCAACGCCCGGTTGCATGCAACTCACGGTTGCATGCAACGCTCAAGTGAGCAACTCAGGTTGCATGCAACTGGTTGTGCGCTGTCGGGCGTAACCGCAAGTAGCATGCAACTTAGGTTGCATGCAACTTAGGTTGCATGCAACCCTTGACGGTTACGCCCGACGGCGAGCGCCGCTTAGCCGGAAACGGGCGCCTAAGAGCGTGCGCTTTAATATAGAGGAGGAAAAGTTACTGGAATCAGTATTGAGCAGTGTTGCGGAGTTGCCACTCCGGAGTTGGAATGATTCCGGAATCATTCCGCATTTTCGCGACCCCGCGGAATGGAATGGCGGCAACATTGAGGGGAATGGGATGGGAATGGAATTAGATGCCTTATGCCCGGAATGGAATGGGCCAGGTTCTTTTTTTCCTTTTTTTTCGGGTTTACGGTCAGCTAGGATCGAGCCGCCAGCGAGTCAGTTTGCTCAGAAATAAAATGAGCGGGAAACTGCTAGCCCGCTTGGAGCCCTAAGAGACTTATACGCAAAAATGCAAAGAAACAAACGTCAAGAAAGGGGGAAGGGGGGGCGGTGGCGCCTTTCACGGACGCGCAGCCTTCACTGGCGTTACACGAGAGCGAATCGAGAAACCAAGCACCAAGCAAAGAAACTAAAGGAGCGGCAGAGGATGAAACCGCCATGCACGGCTCCTCATCGTCCTTCTTGTCTTGCTTCTTTTTTTCTTTTTTCCTTTTTTTGAGGGGGGAGGGGGGAGGCATGAGAATGCACGCGCGCACATGCTGAGATCTGGGAGCAGAAGCGGACTCATAACTCGCAGAGCTCTGATAACTCGTTGACTCTCACGCTACCGAAAGATGATCAGTTATTGTTGTTCTTATAGTTCGGGGGAGCGTTGTTTAGCAGTTGGCCAACCCCGCTCGCCTTCCACATTCATTCGAGCGCACTCCTTTGAAGTGCGAAATGTGGGTTTGCTTCGGCATTAAAACGCAGCAAGATTCACTTCTCTCTCTGCTCTTGCGCTTTGCTCCGACGCTTGTTTTTTATAGTGAATTTTTACGTGTAAGTCCGCCTTTTAGTTGGTCTTTGTTCCCATGCTTGTTTTCTGTGTTATATGTTTTACATTCAAGTAGATTAGGTTAGGGTTACAAAGCAAGCTAGGCTTCTTTGACTTCCAGTCTCTGCATACCCTGTTTCACCTTGCGATGGACCGCTGCGGACGCTAAGCAAGGTCGCCCTAAGGCAGAAAATCCAGCACCGGTGGAGCTAAAGTAGAATCAGAGCTTTTTTGAGGCATTTGGCATTCTTTTTGCAATTGTCTACGCGTTTGATAGCGTCAGCTTTGTGCTGCCCATGCCAGAAACACAATGTATACCTGTCAAGTGCCAATTTTTACATTTAGGAATTAGAGGAATGAATGGAGCGAGTTCAGCCATTCCAGGAGTGGGAATGGGCTTAGTTTTTCCATTCCTAGGAGTTAAAAGGAATTGAATTATCGAAAACTCTCTAATTCCCGGAATGGAATCGGAATGGAATGGGGGTGCCCATGACCACCTTTTCGGTACTGACTATTGAGTGTGTGCCTTCAATGACCCACAACTTTGATTATCTTTGGTGGTTGTGCCTAACACATAGAAATGGCACACGACCACAAGAGGAGAGTGAGCGCGACTCAAACCAGCCGGTTCTCGATCAATGGTTTTCGGGTGGAAAGAAAACGAATTTCGAGCCGCGAATTGTGTTGTGGGTAGTTGGGCTCTCGTATGTCATGTACAATTAAAAACCTTAGCGAGCATAAATACCCTATCAGTGTCCCTTTAAGTGCTAAAAATTTGGGATAGAAACGTCGGTGTCCACTGCACCGCGTGGTGCTATACAAGTGTTGTGTGCAGGTCATGGGGCTAATTGAGATGATTCGATTAACGAAGAAAGTAGGAGGAACTCTGCAGAACTCACCTTGGAGCGAGAACAATGCTAGATGACGGGAAATCAGGGCAGTGGATTAATCCAGAAAGCGCCTTTACGCAAAAACATTGCTAAATTTCACTTCTTTTGAACTTAAAGTTGGCAATTGCAGTGTTCCAAAAGTGTCTTATATTCATAATAAACTGCTCGACCAATATAACAATCATAAAAAAAACTCGAAAGAAGCGCTTTGAACACTCACGGTGTCACTTCAGAACTCGTATGCCCAACACAGTCCCAGGCAACGAGGAAAACTTCAGCTTGGACTGCATTAAGGAAAAATACAATCGTAGCCATGCAGGTTGAAGTGGAAAACTTCGCGTAATTCTATTCGGTGACCTTGCGGATGACACAATTTTTGTTTTTTGCAGGACCTGTTCATCGAAGTGCAGGCCTTCTGCATCGAGTTTAGCAGAATCAGGGAAGCGGCCGCCCTGTTCCGACTCTTGAAGCAGTTGGACAGCGCGGAGCAGGGGTCCGTCGTCGCCGTCTCAAACGAGTGCCAAGCAGTGAAAAAGAATGTGCGCGTGTGAATCTCGAGTTGCATCTCGTTTGGATCTTTTAATAATGCGTGCGTTGGTCCGCGACAGTCCAGTGCCCAAGTGTGCAAGCAGTATGTTCTCTGGTGCAAGTGTCAGAGATGCCAGAGTTTGCAGAAATTCCTCTCGGTTTCTGAGGCTCTGGATGACCGGAGAAAATTGACCCATTTAAAGTCAGTTTTAGTTAGTAGGTCTCAACTGCTTTCAATGGGGGTTCCGTACAGGGGAATTAAAACCAAAACGAGGGTTCGGTTACGGGTTGCCGATACCGCTGTAGTGATAAAATTGTCTTTGTTTCGAATTTTTGTTAGTTTGGGTATCTCGATTACTCGGTTTAAAGTTTCTCGAAATTGTCCTTTTTTTGGTTTTGAATAAAATGGTGAAAATAGGCCTTTAGGAAGTTGCTTGTTAGAAATGAAATATTAGAACTGCATTTTTTTCTTCACATGTCTCACTTTGTGGAGTAGAATGCACACTCTCCGTCGATGCACTGGAAGCTGAATGGATCAGACGCACTTGAAATACCTTGGTCTCAATTTCCTTCAACATGCAACAAGTGCAATTATTTTGTAAAAATGTCAAAAGTAAAATTTAAAAAAAAAATGTTAAGCCATTGTGAACCTAAATTTTATAGTCAATTTGCTGTTGAGGGACCTACTTTTTATGCTATTCCAAAATCTCGGACATGATTTTGAAACTTTAGAAAGAGAAGCTGAAGCATATGCCACATTAATACAGTGCTCTCCAGCTAAGGTGAAATTGCCCCTTAATGTAATATTTATGAGCTCTCCCTCATTCGGATATATTTCTAATGAGCGTGGTGACATACTTGGTAAGAAAATTAAGTCTACGCATAAAGAGGATGATATACATGTCATCCCCTTTGTTTTTCGTCCCTGCCTCGTTGCACGTATTTGTACAAAACACGTTTGGCATTTGAATACTGCGCCTTAGGGTTCCTCTTTGGTAAGGAAATAATAAGATTTGTTTGATTTTATTCACTGTCTCAAGATGTCTTTCTGTAAATATTTCTCTTTGGACAAATCATTGGGTCCCTACCGTTTCGTCGAAACTCATTTCGTGGAATTACGTTTGGTGGAGTTTTCATGGACACGTTTCGTCGACACAAACGTTTCATTCACACTCATTACGCAAACTGCACGCTGTAGGGGCCTTTCGTCTTGCATGTATCAGGGGTGTGCGGTAACAAACGTTATCAGATTACCTCAGTTGTGGAACTCCTGCAGAAGGGGTACCTTCCCTCACTCAAGTCCGTCTCCCGTCGTTTGAAGTGCCATCTAGATTTTTGTTTCATAACTGCTGTGTTTTATAGAGCTAGACCTTGAATGCCATCTAGACGCTGTGCTTCGAAACGTATGTATTCCATAGAATACACTGCAGTTACCATAGCAGCCGTCCTGCACGTCGAGCGATGGGAGGCGTGTCGTGGTGGGTGAGGGGGGTACTGCTCATGCAAGCAGCTTCTATGACCAGTTTCGTAACTAGCTAATCTAAAAACGTTAGCGTTACCCCCCCCCCCCGGCCTGCGTTCACGCTGTTAGTTCATTACAAAAATGTTGACCCACCTGACTGACCTATACATGCCGCTTCACAACGACGGTCTCGTTTATTTTATTCCAGAAAAACACTAATCTGCGGTCTATGAAACGTCGTTCGACGGCTGCTTTAGTAATGCAGTGCTATCCTATGAGAGACGTATGTTTGAAAGCGCAGTGTCTAGATGGCGTTTGATCATACTCCATGGAACACACAGTTTGTAAGCGAAAATCTAGATGGCGCTTCAAACGACGGGGCGGACGTAAGTGAGTGAGTGAAGGGGATACCTCCTCCGCGGGAGTTCCACAACTGAGGCAATCAGTACGGCTGAAACCCAAAGGAAGTCACGAAAACAATTTCGTGGCTGCAGTGGCCACACTAACGGATGGCCATAATTGCAAGACAACAGTAACAACGGATGCTGCAGGCAAAGGGGCATTTTCCTCATCCTCCCCGCCAAGACATGGTCCGAGTTAAATTTTCTTAATGGTCGGTTATGTGTTTAGACAGCGTTGCCTTGGTTTGGAGGAAACCACGGGGAAAACTGAGCATTTTTACTATTGGGAACTTTTAGCGATTGTGTGAGAATCAGCGCTCCCTATCTCCTAGATGATCGGCTTCACAGTAAAGGTGCTTGCTTACACAGTTACACCTTCAGTCATGGACGTGCTGCGCCATTTGTGCCAAATTGCGCCATGAAGGGAAGTCTGCTACATATTGTGCCAAAATGCCATTTTTGCTGAGAATTGCGCCACACCTGCGCCGAGATAGGCTTAAAGCAAGAAATATATATATTTTGTTATTGGTCGACCCTATTATTCAGAGAAGTAGAAGGAAAGAAAAAGTGTACAAATATAAATTTCATAGCGTCTCTACTCACCGTATAGTTTGTTCCGTCTTAGGTCAGAGTACAGCCGAAGGCTCGAACACATACAACCACAAACATACGCTAAAATCTCAAGTCATGGGACATTCGCCGCATTTGATTGGTTTAGCCGATCAACGAACGCATACAAGGAGATGACGAATGTCATGATGTCGCGCTTTGATGCTGCGAATCAACCGGCCAGAGCCGCTGATGCTGGACGTCAACCGCTCTGGCCGGTTGATGCGCTGGCTGGTTGATCGCCGACATCGACTAAATTTCCAGACGATATCGTCGATGTCAGGAACTAAGAGTCCCCGAGAAAACTTTTGCAAAATTGTAGGATGGCTGACTGCGGCTACTGTTACAAAAAAGAACCAGGGTCTTGTACTCCTGATAAGATCACTTGATTCTCATGTCTGCCACATGCCTTCGTTTTCGTGGCTGCAGAGTACCGTGGCACTTGCGCAGCTCGCGTCAACCCTCACCGCCTCTCACCAGCGTGCGCGCGTCAAGCTTCACCGCTTTGCACCGGAGTGCTAGGAGCAGCGAATGACATGGGGAAGCGCCTGGCTTGGCGCGATAGGCACGCAAATTATGCTCAGTATTATTACAGGTCGACCTTCTTTGTCCTAATTGTAAATTAATCTCTAATTAAAAGACAGAGAGAAGGGAACATGAGTCTATATATATTTGAATCAATACGGTAGTCAAGCTGTCATTCGAAAGAGCAGTGAACTTTGACGTGACCCTGGTTCCTACACCGCTATAGAGCAGTGATACCTTTAAAGTGCAAGTGTAGGCTTTTATAATATATTTGGGCGGTGGTTTTGGCAGTTTATGATATTGAAATCTTGAGTTTGATAGGCTCATTGAACTTTAGACGCATTTATATTGGTAGAAGCGTTAGCGGATATGCTGGTTCTTCCTGGAATTTTACAGAAATATTTACAGGCTAAGGAAACCACCGAGTGTAAAATGGGGAGGGGAGAGAGGATTTATCCCAATGCACTATGATTCACATTTTAACCATTTTTTTAATACCCATTGTAAATGAAACCTTCTCTGATTAGAGCCTTGTTTAAGAAGACCGTGTTCCTTTTACGCCCTCTCTATTCTTATCACAAACGGTAGTAGGTAATGTGCTCGAGTATTAAATAGGAACCCTCGATCACTATCATAAATGAACTCATTTAGAGATACAGTCAATTTTTTCATTCTCAAGTGATGTGCTAACAGATGTTGGCATCTGCTCCAAAAGCGTCAATGGCTGCTCCAAATCAATATTTTGCCTGCTACAGAACCTGCTACAAAAGGTCAAATGCCGCTTCCATCACTGCACCTTCCTGGCGTGAAAATAAAATCAAGTATTGCAGACCTCGTACTGCTGCTCTACAACGACCGTCCAGATGACAGCCATATTGATACGCGCCAGGTGGCGCAAAATATCGCCCATTACAAAGAATAAGCGTCATTTATTCAGCAATCCACTTCTGAGAGTAGCGACTGCAACTCTCGTTCTCAAGTCGTTTTTCACGCACATGGCGGCGAAATCATGAAGCCAAAGCGTAAGAGCGGCAAGTCTTTCAGCAAAGCGTCGGCAAAAGTAAGCAGTAAGGCACCCGAGAGGACCAACCCTTTCGAAGTCAAAGTTAACAAACAAAGGCACGATGTGCTCGGTCGAAAGTCGAAAAACGATCGCGGTCTACCCGGTGTGTCGAGGAGCAAAGCCATCAAGAAGCGCAATGAAACCCTCCTTCAGGAATACGTGCTGCGCAACAAATCTAGCGCGTTCGTCGACAAACGAATCGGCGAATTCGATTCCGAAATGAACCCAGATGACAAGATGGCAGCCCGACTTGCACAGGAGCGCAAGATCTCGCAAAAGAAGAGCGTCTTCAGCCTGAACGAAGAGGAGGAGCTCACCCATCTTGGCAAGTCCATCAACGACATGGAAAGGCACGACGACCCCAGAAGCGACGACGAAGACCTGTACGACAAACTGGGCCGCGACTTTGCGGACAAGACCAACTTCGGCGGCTTCCTGACCAAGGCCGATCCCAGCAGTGACTCCGCCAAGTCGAGGAAAGAAGCCATCGACCAACTCATCGCGGAATCGAAGAAACTCAAGTACGAGCGTCAAGTACAGAAAGACGAGAATTTCGAACTCACCGAAAGGCTGGACAACGACTGGAAACAGTTTCAGGGACTTCTGGCTAGCTCGAGGCTCAAAGCAGCCGACCGAAGCCGAAAAAGAATCCACGGATGACTACGACGTTCTGGTGAAGCAGCTCCGGTTCGCGCCCCGTGCTGGGACGGCCACGGAGAGGGTTAAGACCGCAGATGAAGTTGCAAAGGAAGAACGGAAGCAACTTGAGAAGCTGGAGGAGGAGAGGAAACAGCGGGCCAAGGGAATCGCTGAAAGGGACAGCAAGAAGCAACGGTACTTCATGTCTGCAGATGACCTGGATGATGGCTTTTACAAGCAGGAGCCAGTGACGGAGGATGCGGACATGAGTGGGGATGAAAAGGAAGAGGAAGACGCTGAGGAGGAGGGATCTGGTGGTGACGATGAAGCAGAAGACAAATCGGCGTCGGAAGGCGATGATGAAAGCGGAGCAGAGAGTGTGGAGGAGATTGAACAAGATGTATCTGGAAAGGAGCAGGCAGCTGGACAGGAAGACAAATCTGATGATGATGATGAGGCTACTCTGATTTGGAGTCTGATGACGATGGCAGTCTGCAAGAAGAAACTCCACCGGCTGCTAAAGGTAAAGCTAAGGAGGCCCCAAAAACATCAGCTGTCACCAAGACGTGCAAAAAGTTGCAGAGCAAGGCTGCCCCTGAAAAAGAGGGGGCAAGCCTGTAAGCAAGGCTGTCCCTGAGAAAAAGGAGAGTAGGCCTACCTGCATTGGCACTATTCCCGAGTCAGAGGAAGAATTCTCTAAGCTCATGGCCGACAAAACCGCGGACGAGAAAGCTCGTTTTGTCGGCGACATGATTAAGGCGAGCCAGGGTGGTGAGAAGAAACTCAAGAAGCTGGAGATGCTCTTTGTGTTCCTTCTTCAGCATCTGAATGACGTTGCAGACGAAGATCTCGAACTTGTAGACAAGCTGTGTCCGCACATCTATGCACTCGTTCAAATTTCGCCAACGACGTGCGGACGTTTCCTCTTGGACGTCATCTCGGAGAAAGAAGAGGATCTTCAGAAGGCGACTGAACGTAGGGCGCGGTTTGGCGTGTCTTTTCCTAGCTTTAGCACTCTTGTGTTCCTTAAAATAGTGGGACAGTGTTATTCCGCCTCAGACTTCTCCCACATCGTCGCGACTCCGGCGATGCTTTCCGCCAGCCACATGCTCACTTGCTGCGGTCTCAACGGAGCCGCGGATTTCCTCCGCGGACTCTTCGTCACGAACGTGTTCCTAGAGTATATCGCATATTCGAGACGGTTCTCCCCCGAGGTATTCGGATTCCTGGAAAGATTACTCTGCCATCGAGAGTTGAAACTCAAGAAGAGAGCAGATGCCTCCGAATTTCCGCTCGAGAAACTCAAGCTGCGGCTTTTGGGGGAGGAAGACGTCGAAATGACGGACCAGCTGAGGGTCGAGATAATCTATGCCGGAGTCAAACTCGTCGAGAAGTGTGCGGAGCTCTCGGAAGGTCTGCCGTCGTTCCGCGAGCTTGTAGATCCCCTCTTGAAGACATTGCGGAAGCTGGAAGTCTCGGCGTATCCGCCCACTGTGCAGTCGGAAGTTGAAAAGGTGATTGCGCGACTTGATCGGAAGGTTGAACGTAAGCCACTGCGTCCAGAAAAAAGACCGCCACCCATGAAGCAGCTTCTGGAGCCGCGGTTCAGCATGAAGTTCGACGGCCGGAAGCATTTTGAAGGGGGTCAGAAGAAGGCGGAGCTGAAGCGACTGACCTACAAGCACAAGAAGGAGATGAAGGGGGCCATGAGGGAGGTCAGGAGGGACAACCAGTTTCTGGCGAGGCACATCCTCAAGGACAGGATAGAGAGGGACGCAGAGAGGAAGGAAAAGGTCAAGCAGATCTACAGGGAGCTGGCATCGCAGGAAGGCGAATACAAGGCGCTCAAGCGGAAGAAGAAATGAACGCCTTTCGACACCTTGTAGATATGACAGTAAAATATTTTTATCTCGTCTTGTAATTTGGCAACTGATCTTATAGTTGTGGTACCACAGGGTTCTGCAAGCATAGCAAAGCAACAGTAGTAAATCTAAGGTAGCAGCAGCAACTTCAGCCCCTTCCTACATCATTTCATGATGGTTTCTTTGTTTACTCTTTCTGCTTATGCTCCCTTCTGATATTGTTTTCGTCTTTCATGCTCCCTTCTCCAGGTAGTTGTTTGGAGCTGTCTCCTTGTCTGCAAATGCTTGTTTTGCAAAAAAATGCACGCAGCTCAAATTTTTACTTGCAAACATGATGCAGCACATTCAGTGCTATTGTAAAAGCTAACAACGAAAGGACAACAGGGAATTTTAGCTAACTTGTGCCAAGACTTGAAAAAAGTTGGTACACGCTACGCGTGTCAAAGCTCAACATTTGATACTCCATGGCAGTGGTTCTCGACCATCGACGTTTTGCGGACCTCTGGTGAATCAGCGGAGATGATGGAGGACCCCATTCGTGGTGAAGGGAGGGGAAAAGTAAAGGTTAATTATAATAATGATTCAATAAATGGATATAACTAAGGGCTACTGTCAACTAGGCTTCTTTTATTCACATACACACGAGAAAACTCGTCCGAAATCTCAAACATTTCTTCGCGATCGGAAAAACTGTAACTTTTATTTCTGGGCTTTAGCGATGAGGCAGGGCTTCGTGGACCCCCATTTGAGAACCACTGCTCTATGGTAATGGCATGATGCGATGTTTCTCAACACGCTCTACAACTTCTGTATTGGAGGGTTTGTGCACAAATTAACAATTAAAAAGTTAGCTAATCAATCTCCATTAACTAGCTACTTTGGCCAATCCGAGAAACTACCTAGACTTGCTCAATAGGACAATACTGCATTGGTTCAGCACGCCGAAACACCCCGTATGTCTAGTGAGCTGTGTTCCAAATCTTGCCCAAGTGGATCGGAGTTAATCCGGGGGTCGTGTCACGTGACAACACAGATTGAAAAAACGCTGGACGCTGTCAGGTTTTACAATGCCAAGGTACGAAACCCTTACCGTGGAGTAAGATTGAGTAAATGTTGGAACACGGCCCTTGTCGTGACTGGAAAAGGAAACAAGCATTGGACATGTTGCCAAATAATTGTGACAATGTCGGCGAAAACTTTTTGTCGGAAGAACACCACTCCCTTATGGCCAGATTCTGTATCATGACCTCTTTTATTTGATAAGCCAGCTAAACATAACTTCATGTTCAAAAACTATACAGCAAAAAAATTGTAAAGAAAAACAAACAACAGTATATCTTGAAGTTATCCATTACTACTGAGGTAGTAGAGCTGCAGGGTCAGCAGATATCAATCTTGGCTATTTTATTTTTGGCAATGCCGAATCAAACCTACAAATGTTCAACTCATGCATCTGAATAAACTGTCGAAGACAAGAGACACAGTATTGACTGCAATTTTATTCAGGCATAAAAACTTTCACTCTTTCAAAAAAGTCTAAAAACATTTGACCATCAGGTGCTGTCTGTTCGATAATAAAAAAAAAGCTTGCCTTAACACAATATTTCCTCTCTACACAGTTGAGCAAGAAAAGATGCCTAAAACAATGACAATTTTTTCTTTGTGTTTAAGTGTAAGACTAGTGCACTGCATAAGAATGGACAGCCTTCAGAAATTCCTTTTGAAGGTTTCCAAAGTAAAATTTCAATTTAGTTGCGTGTCTAAAAAACGTAAATGCAGAGCACTTGATTGTGTGTCTGAGCATGACACCAACAGGCTTTTCAAATCTCGCCTATATCATTCTTTCCATTTTTCAGCGTATTTTAAGGTGCGAGGTTACCTTCGAATAAAATGTCCTTGTATTTTAGCGTAAGTATTCCAAAAAGAGCAGTCAAGTAACCCAATATTTGCCAACCTCTACATAGTGTCACATACATAGTGTGGTATAAATAGATGGTGGAAAAATGAGCTGGAAAAACTGGTGTCTGCATGTAGAGAGCCAAATTTTTTCATTATAAGACTACTTGTGGATCACACCTTGTGAGATGTCCAAAATCAAACCAAGTTTTCGTTTTTCATTTCTGTGCTGCATGTAGGCATATATTTTGTTAGCATAAGAGATATCTTCTGTATTTTTATTCAAAATGTGTCCACATCCTAAATGAAAAAAAAACTAGAAGTGCACTATATCAGAAATTCTACAGTATGAAAGGTAGCCTGGCACCTTAAATTCAGGCAACGAATCGCACGGCCGCAAGCTCATGCTCCAACTGACACACAAATACTTCGAAGCAACGGCACATTTTTGCTCGCAGTCTTTCCATGTTTAAACTGGACGTTTAAAATGCGCACACGAATGTTCATGGTGCGCTCAGCGTTCTGCACCTCCTTGCACATCCACACACATTTCTTAACTAAGCAGATGCGAAAACATATGCACGACCCCATGTACATTGCATTTATATGTTTCACGCATATAAACACGCTTTGTTTTTCTGTGTTACACACAATTGAAAAGCGGCGGCCTGCATTTGTCTAGAGAATGAATAAATACACTGGAAGCTAAAAGATCCAACAGCGTCCTCCAAAGAACAATGCCACATACTTGCAATATATATGTATATATATATATATATTATATTTATAATTCCACAATGAGATAAGCTAAGCCTACTCGTGTGTACATGTTATGTATAAGCCAATCGCGGCATTGTATAGTAAGAAACATGTTTTTCGCTCGTGGTGCAAGCACAGCCATCCCAGGCTCTTCAGAGCCCTCTGTGGCTAAATTGCCAGTTCCGATAATCGTTACTCTTAAACAAAGAGCCTACCGATAAGCCTCCTATCTTGCATCTTGCGTAACATTTATTACACGTTTGAGACGTCCGTACAAAATTCTCAGGGTCTCTGTCACCTTCCAAAACGCGGAACAAGGCCTCCTAAAACTGTACACTGCATGTTTCTCGCCATGCCATTTTCAAAGATCGTGACGTACTTCACAAAGCAGAACTCGTGGACACACGTCAAACGTAAATCGAGCCACGACTCCTTAAAACTGTACACCCAATTAAAAATAAAAAAAATACAGGCGTATGTCACAATTGATCGAGCAACCACAATTCAAATAATGGCTCCTTTACACAACCGCTCAACGCAGAAAAACATAAATTTTCTCTTCCGACGTGGCGGCATTCAGGCGCAGTCCAGTCAAGACGAGAAAATTAAAAATGAAGCGCAACGAGCGTCGACGACGAATCTAGAATTTCTCCCGAGTCGCACCGCCAGCGTTGTTCACTCGTTCAGGGCAACTTCCCAGACGATGAGGTGACTCCGTTCGCCCTTTGCGACGCCCTGGTGAAGTTTCTTCTCGGCCGTGGTGACTGCTCCCGTCGAGGCAGGAGCCTGAATGCTCTCGCCGGATTCCTCTTCATCTCCGTCACCTGGTGGCAAAACTGTGCATATCACGTGGTGTCCCGATGACACGTCGACTATATTGGCAATGCGCACGACCCGACATTACTAGATTAACTCGGTTACGGAACGGCCCATAGACGCTGCCTTTCACAAGCAGTACCCCCATCACCCTCTACGGCTATGGTAATTGCGGTGCATGCACTCTATGGAATGCACATGTTTTGACGCACAGCGTCTAGATGGCGTTTCACCGTACCCTATGGCAGTGGCTCCCAAGCATGGATGTGTCAGGGGCCCACTGGGGACCCGCTAAAGTTATGGGGTACCCTATGCCAGTGGGAGAGGGCGTATAAAATATCGCCACTAATAGACCTTACTCATATTTGTGGCACCATCTATTGCAAATGTCGAAAACATTGTTCAAACTGCCTCAAAGATGGCGGCGCACCATACTTGTTTTGGGACGCAATAGGGGACAACTCGAAATGAGATGCAGCTAGATTGCAGTGACGCATCAACTTATTCAATGCGTTCCTTGTTAATCTGAGCAGCTCTGATGCATCACTCGCATTCGGATCCTATAAGTTCCTGACTTGCACAAATCTCTTAAAAGAATCCCCTTCTTTGGGGTCCTTTATTTGAGTCGAAATGTTTCCCAATGTCGCCAGGCTTATGTAAGTTCTGACCCCTGCACTCCTGCCGAGCACTAGCGCCTTGTACGGTGAAATTGTTAAGTTGCGCGTTTGTATAATGAACTCCAAAATTTGTGGAATGCGTCTTTTAGCTCATTTTTTGTTTACAAGATACTTTTCACTAGTTTGAAAGTAAAAGATTCAACGAGTGCTTAATCATTGGATACTGTGATCGATAACAGACCTTGCCAAATATCAGTGTGCAAGAAATTGTGTTTTGGAATTGAAATTGTACAACTGGGCAGCTCTTGTTAGGGCTACGCAATTGCAATCAATGACATTTTGGTCTTATGACCTACAGGCATGCCGTAGACATTCCAGTGTTTATTTGTAAAAAAAAATTGGCGGATGTTTCCATTGTTTATTTATTTTGAACTCCTTAACTGGGGACTTCCATGAGCAAAGAATATTGACAAAATGGGAACTTTTTTGTACCCATTTTGCCAATAATTTTGGTACCACACATACCTCGTCAAAACTTTTTTTTTTTTTTTTTTTTTGTGCTGCTATCTATGCATTGGTTTCTAAAGCAAAATTATTTCTGATGTTTCGGGATAGATGGTGCTTCCTCCCGTGCGATAAAAAGGAGAGCGTTTAAAGACGCGGCCCCCGAGCTGCGGTCAAAATTGCCGTCCGTCTGAAGACACGCTCCCCAGTAGGGCATTAAGATAGCGGTGTATTTCGGTGACCTCCTTGGACGAACGCTAAATATGATAATTATCAGTGGAAAAAAAAATAATGCAAAGTTAGGCACTTTAGTTTAAGAGGGGAGGGTTTCAACAAAAACAGCCCCAACTGTAGCAAAAATTTGGTGTAGTGCTTTTCAATTTGAACCGATTTTGCATTTTTGACACAGACATTTACCGTGTTAACCGATTTCTTTTACTTCTTGACACAGAGAGATGTTTGTCGGCGTTTTTCGGTCCAAACCGGAAAGTCTACGGCCTTCCCATAGGTCCCTTCACTTCGTAGTCATGCACTGAATCATGACTAGCACCTCCCGAGGCAGCGACTCCCAACAGCGCGGACAACGGAGCCCAAGCTCACCGATCCGGAAGTCGATGTAGCCTTCGCCCCCCGAGAGGACGAGCATGCACTTGGGTCCAGATCCGTCTGCTCCCGTAGAGACGTCCGGCTTCTTTTCCGGGCTGCCCTTCAGGCCGGAAGAGATGATGCCACCTGTGCCTGCAAACGACACTTAAAGATTGAGTGCTATTCCAGGCCTCCCAC
This sequence comes from Ixodes ricinus, assembly GCA_037355805.1. Taxonomy (NCBI): domain Eukaryota; kingdom Metazoa; phylum Arthropoda; class Arachnida; order Ixodida; family Ixodidae; genus Ixodes; species Ixodes ricinus. Next base: position 155,077 of record JAZHYW010003765.1, on the reverse strand, counting down.
ATACGGTACCAACCGCGTGTGCTGGTAGGCATAGCACTACTATCACAGGTGCTATCGCGGAGAATATGAGCTGAAACAGTCTTTCACGCTTCCTTGGCACACCTGCCAGTTTCTGAGAGAGGTGTGGTCCGAATTACGAATGAAAAGCGAAGTTGAGGTCCCAACCTTTGAAACTGTTCGACAAACTGAAAGAAAATAAAGTTTGCTGGGATCGGAGAGGCAAAAATAAAGGCCGGATCTGGTGTTTGGGCTCACACTGTCGCAGGGATACTTAATTACTACGCCTCCAATAACCTTAGCCAAAAGAGATGTTCCTGCATAATGGAAAAAAAGCATTAGAGTAAAAACTTTCAGCCTGTCCACTCTGGGGAAGAAGGAAGACCAGCGAAGCTGTACTATGGTGGGAATGAAGTAATGGCCGGCCGCAAGTCGGCAAGGCAGAGTGGAAAGGCTCGAACGGTTGCCGCCGTCGCTCATAGATAGCGGTAGCTGTCCAGAGTTTAGCGTCATCATTCGTTTGCCGACAGACATGATACTGGGAAAACTAGCCCTTAACAATTCCACTGTAAAAACTTATCCCACAACGAATGTTTGTGGGATACGTTTCATTTTGATACGTTTACGATACGAACTGCAGCTACCGCCTCCCAAAAAGACTCCCCACTTTCGGATATAAAACACGAAACGAGCGGGAGACTCGACTAACAACTGCGTACAAAATTCCCACGGAGTCCCCCCCACGCGAAACCCTCACCAGGAACGGCAACAAAGAACTTGACGGCGTCTCGGTGTCCGTGGAAGGAGAGCTGCGCCTGCGCCATGGAGCAGTAGGGCACGAAGCTGCCGGTGGTGATGTTCTCCCTGCTGTCGCTGTACACCCTAACCACGCCGCCGGGCATTTTGATGCCGCCACCCACGCCGCCGGCGCTCGTGGAAGCGGAAGACGCCGCCATGGTCTGCTTGTTGCCTGCTGTAACACGGACAAGACAGAAAACCACAAAGACTAGCTAACCTTCCCAGGGGTCCGATTTTGGTCACCACGAGAGCATGAGCAAGATCTAATTCGCCTCTTGTGGAGCGTATGAATTCAGCTACAAGAAATATCTTCCCAGGCGAAAATCAGCCCACTTCCAGCTGGATTATGGAACTGGTCCCAGCTGGAAATGAGGCAGTTCAGCTGGATTCAAGCTGGGTCCAGCTGGGTCGATCGAAGCGTCGACAGAGAAAGAACAGATTGCACACTTGGTCTAAACGAGCGATACTTCACTTCTGCTGCAACTAAGCTGCGGCTTCATAGCGATTTTTATGGCTAGCATGCTCAGTGGTCTTCCTTACTGAATACTCTAGATAAGCGTTACTTACACAATATGGAAGCTAGGTTTGGCATTAAATGATGCCCAATATTTTGGGAATGTTTATTATTCTGGCCAAACGAAAGGACTCACTTTCTGAGAGGGGCACGGAGATGATGACTCCATTCCCGGTTCCCATCCAGAGTCGGTTGCAAGAGATGAGTAGTGCCGTGATGCGCACAAACGAGAAACCTAGCTTCCCGGCACCTGAAATGCATTGAAAAGAGGTTCGCAACATTTTCTTGCAACTAGGCTTCGTCTACCACAGTGTCGACCATAAACTACCGAGTCGCTGCCTCATGGGTTGTTCCCAAACAGTCCGGGAAAGTTCTCTAACATTTTATTTTAATGAGAAGAGCTGCCTAGAACCATGACATTAGTACTACTGTCAAAAATAGTTCCTCCGGATATCTTATAGTTAATTCTTGAGGTACCAAAACATGCCGGTTTGCAGCCTAAGACATCTTATGACAACAAAACAAAGTAGAAAAGTAAAGATATCAGTGCGATTTTCTGAAAAACTGCAAGTGGCAGAGATAGCATGTTTTTCTAGATTCCTTCCAGGTTGTAAAGATTTGAATACTACAATTATTGCACTCCAACTGAAATCGAAGGCAAAGTAATTTCTTGCCTGATATATTTAATGTCAACTATGTATTTTGCACTGCATAGTTAAGGCTAGTGTTGCTTCTCCAGTGTTTCAACCCTGTCAAAGGCAGTTATGCTTTGGGATGTGGCAGAAAATAGTTGACATTGAGTATATAGTATGTACTACATCTGGCGCATTCCCTTAGTCTAGCAGTCATTACTCCATAGAAGACTGTTCAACTTGATCAGCACTCACCCAACATCTTGGAGACGTAGGGCTCTATGTCGATGTCCTGGAGGTGCTGGTAGGTGTGGACGTTGTAGAGCCGTAGCGTGCTGTCCAGCCGTATCGTCACCCAGACGCCGTCGCCCACCCACGCCATCTGGCGGATCTGGCTTTCCTTCCGGGGGTGGGCGTCAAACGAATGCTGTTGCCCCCGAAAGAATGAGACCATCAGCACCCCTCAAAATGCTCTTTCAATCTTCAAGCCCTAGTCAAAAAGACCCCTAACTCCAAACCATTAGACACAGGACATACTGAAGTTCTTAAATGTTTTAGAAAATAAGTGGCATTTTTGAGGTAACCTAAATTATGCCAGTACTATTTGAAAATGAGGAAACTGCTGAAGGGAAAGTACCTCCCTTTAGCAGTTTCCATACTTCGGACTATTTGGTGAATTGAGAAATTAAACATGAAAGAAATTTACAATTCTCTGTAATGCCGAATTAGAGTGCAGCTCTTGAGGAGGAGGAGGGGAGGATATGTAGGGGAGGGTATGCTTCTTTTCCCTCTCCTACTCTCCTTCCATTTAGTGGGAAATTTTTGGTAAATTTCTTGCTAAATTAAGCGAAAATTTCCCGCTAAATTTAGAGGGAAAATTTTTACCCTGAACAATTTTAGAGGGAAAATTTTTACCCTGAACAATTTCAGAGCTAAATTTAACGGAAAAATTTCCCCACTAAAAATCTCAAAAATATTTCCCGCCAAATGTAGCAAAACTTTTTGCTGCATTTGCCGGAAAATTTAACCCTCTTGGCGTCACATGAGACGCCACGTGTGACGTCACACGTCACATGCGCGGTTACGCCGATGCCACTCAACCCGGAAGCGGGCGCCTAAAAGCTGTGCTCTACTAAAGCTTGTGGGGGGCGCAGAACAGGAAAAGGCCGGACAGGGGGTACTCTCACGGGCTCACTGACCTCGACGGTAAGGGTCTTTGGGTTCACGACGTGAATCCGGTTCCGGTACCCGCACCAGACCTTGGTGTGCGCCACGGTCAGGCACCGGATCGAGTGGTGTGGCTTTCCAAGGTCCAGCAGATGGTAATTCTTTAGGTCCCACTGGCCGTCTGGACATGGCGAAATCCACAATCAAGTTGTACGACAGCCATGCAACTGGCTCAATGAAAACTTAAATGCTGAAGCTTCGGTTTGCGCCACAAATTCGGGCATCGAACACGGCTAAGAAAGGTTGAACTCCGTTTTCCACCTCGAAAAGCAAACAAGCGTTTTTCTAAGCTGGACAATCACTAGCTCGTGTGCTTTCCACGTATCGAAGCAATTTTCCACAATTTAATGCACAGAAAAGAAAGAAGAAGAAAAAAAAAACAAAGAAAAAACAGCATAGGTAAGTGCGAAATTTGGGCTACCAACTTGCCCATGAATTTTCCTATCCTCTTAGTATGCTGGACATTAACACTTGAGTGGACCATTTCATTCAATACCAATTAATTTCATCTATCTATACCTCACAAACGTCCCAAAGGGCATACACAATTTGTTCTAAATTAAAGTTGCAGTTTCATTGTATAATTTATTTTGAGCAAAAGTGATGCAACTAATTTAGACTTGCCTTGTTTTCGATGAAAGATTGCGACCGTCCCATCAGCTAGAGCAGCAAACACGCGACCCTTGACGTGGCTGCAACAAATCAAACGTCGAAATACACTTTCAATGCAATGTTCAGTAGATTTCCATCCCACTTTTGAAAAAAGGCAACGCACCATTTGCAGAAAAAAATCTTAAAGCTTTAATAAAAGACGCTATTTGTGATGCAGTTGTTTGCTAAGTCGCTTAGTCAACCACTGTGGCTTACTTTTGTTTTCATCGACAGTTATTTTTTTAAACCTTTACGAATTATGAAGTTCTTAGCTGCCCCAGCTTATTTTTGTAAAATCTAAATCTAACAGGCTTCAATGTTTCAATAAACAGTGATACTTGCTGGAACTATTCAACAAGACTGCACTGTCAGTATATTGTGTGGCAAGCGTGAAAAGAATAATTAAAAGAAATCACCATTCAGGGAAGCAACTACCTCAACAAATACGACCTTTCATTTTCAAAACTTGTTTTTCCTTTTTCTACTATAGTTCCACAGGCCCCAATTGTTTCTTTTGTTGTTTGCGAACAAGAGTTGTTAGTGCTTAGACTACTCACACTATACTGAGGACCGAGTCACAGAGCGTCACAAAGTCGATGCACACTCTCCACTGGGCCACCGAAGAATGCATGTAGATCCTGCAAAAAAGAAAGCATGCAATTAAAGATACCCTCAAGTGAGAAACAATGCCAAAAAATACTAACATTAGAGTTCATAAAAAATGTATCGTAAAAACTTCAGTTTCTTGCAAGCCCCTAACTTTCACAAATTGTATAGATCATAAAATTTACAATATCTCAGGAATAAAAATAAATATGCCATAACGAGAAAAATGTTATGTTGGCCAATACTCACACGCTTAAAAGTGGTAGGGAAACAAAATGACTAGACCGCGAGCTCTCTACGTCTAGTTTCAAAGTCGGCCAGCGAGAAGCGCAATCCGTATCGTGCTCGTGACGTCAATAGTTCCTGCACTGCCAAGGGTACTGTAGTTGCTAGCGTTGCCACTTGGTGGCGTTAATGCGTGACAATCTCGCCTTGTAGTAGTAAAATCCGAGGACAGTGCGCCCTAGCTTACCCCAAACGTCGTTTGCGGCCATGCCGGTATTTTATGTGCCACGAGCGTTCGGTTCACCGTGTTAGTTTCACACCGCAGAAGTAACTCGAGGGTAGTACCCAGCAATGGTGACACCTGCAAGCTATGGGGGCCATATTTGAGAGCGCTATTCACAGCGCATCCAGGAGGGAAAGGGGAATGGTATGGTTGGTTTGGTGGAGGTACCCACATCCTCAGATCAAGCCCCTACATATCGTCTGCAAAGAACAGTGATCTTGATGAGGTAGAACGCAAGTTGCGGAAGCACTGTGCAAGCTTTAACATATACAACGCAGTAAACACGTTAGCGTTCTCCGCCATGTCACATTCAGGACTAAGTAACTCCACGAGCGACCCATACCACCGCGAGCTGGCGCTAGCTCCTAAGGAACTCATAACGTGGCAGCATTCCAAAGGAGCTTTACAGACCGCCACCAGACGCAATTTTGAAACCTGTCAATTTGTATTAAGATTAGTTTTCTTGACCTTCCAGCCAGCAGCCCAGAAACACTAGTCTAGGCTAGTGTTTCTCGGCTGCCAGCACATATACTAGACCACTTCTAAACAAAGAAATAAGTGCCGAAATTTCGTTTCCATACCCCTTTGAAGGTTGTGGGTAAGTCAACCACACTCGATTCACAAAAATAAAATATGCTTAGTGCCGGAGTTCAGGGATCAGATGTGATAACTTGAAATCAACACCTATCTGGTTATCACTGTATTGTGTTTTGCTGTGACAAATCACAGTATGTAATTTGTTATTCTCATGAGCATCTTTTCCAAAACACCGTTTCCTGTCCACCACAGCCAATCAACGTGCAGAGTTTACTCGTCCTCGTTCTTGCACATGGACATTCAACCACTTATTCCCCAAGTACACTGCCCAACACTGTAAGTGCCAACACGACATCTACGCTTTTTTGCATTTTACTAGAACAGAGTATTGAGGGCACTGAACTTTACCGCTTAGGTTACTGCCCTGAGTGAGGATTTTCTATCAAGGCTTGTTCACACTCTTGCGACCTCTTAAAACTAGGTTCCTTAAAACCTCTTACAACCATAGGACACACTGGCGCCATCTATTGGGTAGCAGTGTAAACTTGGCGGTTCGGCATATTTTCTATTTCTCTCGCGCATTATCCTTTCTTTCTTGGCTCGAAAAACTTTTGTCAACGTTATAAACGAGCCTTTCTTACAGGTATTACGCACATTCAACCTCAGAAATCCCGCGAAACCTTCGCTCTTGTGAAATGCAGTTCCAGGGTGACCGCCTAGATGGCACCAGAGTGCCAGTCTGTTTAAGGCCCCTGTATACTGAAAGGTAGCGCAAACCATTGTCTGAAATGGGAAAGAGAAATTTCTCCTCGCCGATGCCCTTTCCCTCTCAAAAGTTCTCTTTCCCCTCGCTTCTATTGGATCTGGCGCGACACGTGACCGTTGTCTTCCCATGATCCCGCGCGATTCCGTCGTCTGCTCGAAATCAACGCCATTACTGGGCCAGGCGTAGCGGCGGCTCCGTTGTTCGCGGCCCGGCAGTAGGTTTTTTTATATTTTACCACAACCTCGGCGGCAACGCGATGCCATCATGCTGCGCTGTAGATTGCACAAACAGCATTGCGAAAGGAAAGAACCTTTTTTGTCGTCCCGACGGTAAAGGAAAATCTTCAACGGCGAAGACAATGGCTCCAACGGATCGGTCGAAAAAGTTTCGAGTGCCTCCGAGGGAGACTTTGCGAGGTAAGTCACTGTCAAACTCTGAATCGTATTACCTGTCTCTTTCGGTCTCGCCGATGAAGATCGCGTAGTACGATCATGAGACGAGACAAACACGGAAGTATATTACCGGCACGAAGGACTTAAGCGCGAAACACATGTACGACGAAACCGTCCGATCCGACGTCCGACCACGCAATACGACGGTCGGAGGCGAGAGTTTTCAACGCTCTCCGGTGCTACGAAAACCCTCTCCCCCCAAGGTCATTCCGGCAGTCCGCACGTCGGATCGGACGGTTTCGTCGTACATGTGTTTCGCGCTTTAGACACGTCTTTTCGCGCGTATTTGATCATAGAAACTGACTCGCTCACTCTTAGCTCGCTTGCATTGAGTCGAGTTGAAAACGATGCGTGAGAGACTAGGGTGCCACTAAAATAAAAAGGATTGTAGTGTTACCGCGTGCATCTTGCGTCAGTGAAAGGAGAGCCACCAACGATCGAGCACCTCGCGATTTTGTTTGTGCAACATATTTCCGCGATCGGTACTTCACAAATGGCAACTAAAGATATGAGATGCTGCATTTATTTTTCAGGATCACTTCACGAACAATCAGTTTGTACCAGTGATCTGGCAAAGACTGGTTTCAAGAAACTCAAGCCATATGCAGATCCTTCCATTTTTTCACACCAACCTCTTCCGAATGTGCAATATTTTGCCTTGTAGCAATAAATATTTTCTTGTTTTCATTTTTGTATGTGATTTGTCTTTTATGATTATTAAAACATCAATTATTGACAATAAAAAAATTGCTCTTGTATTTAAAAGGCTTTGCAGAAGGACCTCTCTGTCTTCGTTTTCTAACTCAGGCAGTAAGGTACGCCCGCGGGTGTGGGGCAAAGCTTATGCGCTTTGAGAGTGAACTCAAGGGTGTACCTTGCGCGTGAGAACGTCAAAACACTAATATATGTGATAAATGAGAAACGTGCTGGCACGGCAACCGAGCACACGCTATGTTTCATTTTAACGGAGGGGATACAAGTGAGTGTATTTGATTATTTGACGTGTAATTTTATGCACGAGGCGCGTATACAGCAGACATCGCATTATCCTCCGCGCGCATGTGCACAGTTGCAAGTAGTATTTGACGCTTATAAAATGTGTATGAAGTAAACCAAGCTGCTGAACTGACAAAACGATCGGTGATGCTAAAAATTACCGAAAGGTAGTGTTTTACACGCATAGTGGTGTCATTTATTTGCCTAACTCCAGCGATGCCGATTCTCCAAATGCACTTCGTTCAGGATACTAAACCGTTTTAGTAGAGCGTACGTTAAATTGCGAGCCTTCCGCAGTCCTTGCCCACGAAACTATTTAAGATGCAGGGAGAGGTGCATTCTATCGTGTGCCAGCTTTCAGTTTTTGCTGCAGTAAACGGGGAAACGAAATATATTTTCGCAGTGCATGCCGATGTTCCAAAAATCTCAACTGCTTTTTTTTTTAATCATTAATCGTTTGCGTTTAGCGGAATTGGAGAAAGCTCGTCTTCGCGCCCGAGCGATTCCAACACTGCTCGTGCTATTATATTTGCCGATAGAGACGTCTTTCCGAACTTTATAACTCCAATAAAGGTGCACAAACGCTAGTTTCTTCATGTTAGAAAACAAAACTCTCTTTATGTTAGAAAAAAAAAATCTAGCCCGCCGTATCCAATAACATGAACGGCCAGGCACTCGGTTGTGCCTGGCACACAGGCGCGCGCCGTCGCGCGCGTTGCGGGCCCAGCTCAGACATGGCGGCGGGGGGCGTGGCGCGGACATAGGGCGAGGAGGATTGCCGTCGATGGAAAGGAGGAAAACGAGGGGAGAGGAGGAATTGCGCTACCTTTCCGTATACAGGGGCCTTAAGTCTGTTCTCTCGTCCTAAGAAATTTTAAAAGGTTTCAACGGATCTCGCCTCTCTCAGTCGTACGTGGTTGCAAGAGTGTGAACGGGCCTTCACACTAGCAGCTTTTACGGCAGCGATTAAATTTTAGGAGAAAATGATAAAAACCCAGCTATCTTTTGTTTGCACTAACAGGGCCATGCTGTGACCATGCTTGATTTCGAAGGTACTAATGACAATAGCGAAGGGAAGACACTGACGTTCCGTTCTGTGATCCCAGCCACATGGTCGGCAACACGCTGGACATCTTCTCCAGCTGGTCGTAGGCTAGATGGTTGTCGGTTGGCAACTCCGAGATGCCGTCCTTAACAATGTCTGGCGGTGCCCCTTCTTTGAGCAGCACCCACGGCCTCCGAAGCGGCTCCTTCTTTTCCCGCGCTGGGCCTCCCTCGTTGGCACTACTGCCCTCCAGCTCTTCAATGGCTGCCAACGGTTATAGAAAGTGATTGGCTACACGGAACTCAGCTCACAGGGTAGGCTATATGTCGAGTTGCCACTTTGACGGGACCACATAAACCAGTCTCCTAACGTATTGCACTAGGATTCACTGTGGAGCTGCCCGTAAATAATGTAACCACAAAGAAAAAAGAAAAGAAAAGAAAACAATGCTTTTTGTTTGTTTTTATGAATGAAGGTTTAGCAAAGACCTGCTTTGCGAAATCATGAAATCGCATTTTTTGTGGGCCATTGTAACACTTATTATGACAGAGAGACAAATAAAAGACAAAGGAAATCAAATCGGCTTATATTTTATCTCCTTCATTTTGAAAAAATAAATGCCACCATGTCACTCGATGGTTTCAACTTTCAAGCAAGCTAAACTAAAAATCAATAAAACATTTTTTTATTTGTTTCTTTGTTTTTTTACTCAAGTAAGCTGATACCTCAATGAGCTCACTCGCTCACAATTCACAAGTTGGTGTGAATTGAACGTAACATTAACTCCAAGACTGCAAGTGAACAATGACACATCATGACCGCGTAATGTAAGCTCAGGCCATGCAACAGCAATTTCCAATCAAAAACCAGATCAAGTGCTATTGCACCCTCACAGCACTTGATGGAATGTCTTGAGCCCGGTGACTTTTAAGGGACACCCTGGGGACATCAAACAACAGAGGTATTTCAGACTAGCGCCACAGAGACAGCATGACACAATCGATTCTCCTCACCTTCCACCGCTTCCGCAATCGCAGCAGCCGTGCCTTCCCCTCCTGAAGCGAGAAAAGTCCCCTCCTTATGTCACCACTCAAAACGGGCCTCTAGAACTATAATTCCACTTCTGGGGGTTCAAAAAAAAACATAAAAAAAGGCTTTCATTAAATAAAAGGTTAGAGTGGAACCTGGATGTTTTAAACACTACTATGCAACTGATCTATGAAAAACATGACGAAAATAATCCCTGGAGAAGGGAACAAGAGGGACGAAGGACAAACACAAATCTCTAAACACAGCTGGTGACTGGTGCGCGACCGAAAAAATCCGCCTGGTCCGGGTATCGAACCCGGGACCTCTCTATTACAGTTGGAGCGCTCTACCGAATGAGCTAACCAGGGGTTACACGTCAGTAGAGCAAGTTGGTAGAGCGCTCTACTTGTAATGGAGAGATCTCGGGTTCGATACCCGGACCAGGCGGATTTTTTCGGTTGCGCACCAGTCACCTAGCTGCGTTTGGAGATTTGTGTTTATCCTTTGTCCCCCTTGTTCCCCTTCTCCAGGGAATATTTTCGTCATTCTTGTCCAACTCGCTTGCACCTTTGCATTTTTTTCATTATAATTTGATCTATGACAAACTTCAAAAGCTTTGCAAGCTCTTTCTGTTTAATGAGCAGTTTAACGAGACTAGACCAGCATTTATAATTTATACAACGCGAGACTTTCCCGAATTTTGATGCCGTCTCTGCACACAACTGCTATAATAGTAGTTGGAGTGAAGTGGGGTCGTTACAAGTGGGTTGAGCTCTTCGCAGAACATGCATTAACAAAAAAAAGTGTAAACTTTATGGTAAATTGCTAGGCAATTGTGTTGCACACATGAAATGTTCTAGCATCACCAACGTTTAGTGGTACTATGAGTTTCCAGATGCCACACGCCTACGTTCATGGCGCTCTTCATCAGATAGTTTAACACGCACCATGTGCACACTTGATAGTTGCTCCTAGAATGGAGCGATACTACCGCCAATCGGGCTGATAAAGCTGGCAATCGTCCAGAGCCTTCCATTCTCTCGAGCTTCTCTCCCTCAGTGTGCACAGGTGGTCGTGTCAACCAATCAGCGTCGAGCACCTCGCTCCTCCTCTCCCACCCGTCAACCAATCAGTGTCAAGCCTCGCCGCCACGCTTTTATCTGGGCTTCACGAACTGCCGAACACCTAGCTAAAGAACATTTCACGTTAAAAACACAAAACAACTAAAGTACAAAAAAGAAAAGAAAGACAGACAACCACATACATTTATGTTCTCCCTCCGCTGAGGTAATGAAAGCACCAGAGCAAAAAAAGTGACACGTGCAAGCGGAAAAACGAGCAAATGGCTCACGTTCGTCTGGAGGTGACGAAGGTCTGCTCCCTACGGCGCACTTGACAAAGGTGAGCTTTCCGACCCCGAGGTTTGCATCCTGGTCTTTGGCATCGCTTGACTGAGCGTCTGCGTCCTTGGAGGACGATCTCTCCTGCTGGGCGGGAGGTTGCTTGGGCTTCTGCGTGACCTCTTCACCCGTCCCGAGCCTGCTGAACTCTTCGTCAACCGGGTAGTCCGTCTCTTTCGCACCTGCATCAACGTTCAGCCCGTGATCAGTGGTCACGCGATATACATTATTTTCTGCAGACATACTGCATACTGTAAACAACCTTATTTTCGCAGGCTCGACACTTGGCTAATTTTGTGAAGTGCGGCTTTCGGGAATATTTTGCGAGCACAAAATTTCCCGATGAGGAGCAGTATGCTGTATGAAATCGGTAGCCTGGGGTGATACCATACTCGCGTGACAAGTTTTTTGCAATCATTTTCGAGTCTTGCAATTCGCAAAACTCAAGGTTTGTACGAAAATGAGGTGGTTTACAGTTTTTAAGAGAATTTCAACTGGCTCTTATGACCTAACTTCTGAAGCTTTTACGATAGTCACCTGAATATACTTTTACTAGAACTTGTCCTTTATACAGGATCTTTTAATTACCGAAAGGCTCCAAACACTGTCATTTTATTGTTTTGGGGGAGATATTAAATGTGTCACCCCTGCTCGATGAAATCGTGTTCACGGAGCGGTATTAAAATAGGGACCGGACTTTCCTCGAAACCAGGAACCTTTTATTCTACAGACTGGGTTGGAAGGACTTGCCTGGCACGGAGGCGATACAGAGCAGGTGGGACGGGCAGACGTGGAAGGAGTCGAGGATGTCCGCCGGATTGTTGGCATCCACCACGGACACCTCGCTGCTTGTGTGCGTCGAGGTGCAGATCCAGACCAGGGAAGAGAGGTGCTGGGCCATCTCCTCTTGTTCCCTACGATGGGCCTCTTGCTCCTGCAAAGTGATTTGCGTCGCAGCAACGCCACGCAAACGTCCCAGTTACCGTATTCTCCAAACCAGGGATCCTTAAACTTTCTCGAACTGGATCATGAACAATAAAGAGCACGAAGGACAGGCGAGGACAGGAACACAAACACTGGACTTAACAGAATTAATATTTTGGCAAGTTGGTACGTATTCATTTTCAAACAGCACGACTGGACACGGACGAGCGAGACCAAACAAAACAAATGCCGGCTATCAGGCGGTTGATAATCGGCGTTCGTTTTGTCCAGTCTCTCGCACCGTCCGAGGCTAGTCGTGCTGCGAATAGCACTATTTCCACTTCTTCCTTCTCTTCTCTCGTAAATGCACTAAAACGCCACTAATGAGTTAGCGCTGGTCTCATCTCTGTGTTCTTGTCCCTGTCTGCCCTTCGTGCTATTTGTCACAATGCATATCCAGCTAGCCCACCTTAATCTTTCAATCCTGTTTTCAAACTGGGCTCCTAGGAACCCAGGGCTTCCCCAAAGTACCCTTGTGAGTTCCTCGAACTTCAAAATCTTCATGGCCGTTCCGGCCCCATAGCCGTCCCGTCCCGTCCTGGCCCCTTGGCCGTCCTGGCTCCTTAGCAGATTTGAGCCACGTATTGGTGCGTAACTATGGCCCAAACACTTTCATTAACCCACATTATTGTAATTGTTTAAAGTGCGCGTAAGCTTCTGCACCGCTTTACCGCATCCTTTGTTGCACCTTTGGGACCACTCTGGCCGTACTGGATGGGCTAGGACGCCGACACGCCGGGGAGGCGCGTTAGAGGCAGCCAACAGAAGCGTTCCTCGAAACCTGGGTGGCTGAGTGTCCCCTCACCTTGAGCTCGCGGTCGAGCCGGTCGATGTCGTTGGAGGGAGACGGCAGGTTGGGGTCGGGCCCCTGCTCCTTGTAGAAGATGCTGGCCCCCACAATGGTGCCTCCGTCCCTGGTCCGACCCCCGTGAGGTTCACCCCAGCCGCACACCACACCTGAGATTCCCCCCAGAGCTCTGGGTCAGATGCGGGTGGAGAACAACGAAACGTGCCATATTTTCCGGACTGTAGTCAGCGAACTATACACGTTTAAAAGTTAAAACTTTACGTGGTGCGGACTGTCTACAGGTGCAGGCTATGGAACCATTTTGTTTTTACAGCGGAGCTGTTAAGGGCTAGTTTCCCAAGGATCGTGTCCGTCCTCAAATGACCTGATGACGCAGAACTCTGGACAGCTACCGCCATCTATGAGCGACGGCAGCAACCTTTCGAGCTCGTTCCTTGCCGACTTGCGGCCAGCCATTACTTCATTCCCACCATAGTACAGCTTCGCTGGTCTTCCTTCTTCACCAAAGTGAAAAGGCTGAAAGTTTTATTTTTTTCGAGCTCGTTCACAGAAGCTTCTCTGTACGCTAATAAAGGGCATTTTTTACGAGGTGCGATGGGTCGGATAATTTTTTTTATATGCAAAATAGGTATGGACTATGCACTGGTTGTAGACTATCTAAAAAAAAAAATTTTTCAGCTAAAATTTGTTTTTGCAGCCCATTTATTTATTTTGTTTATTTATTGATTTCGGTACCCTCGGGGACATGAAGGCATTACGAAGGGAAGGGGCAAGAAAACAAAAACAAATATGAGACATAAACGAGTCTAGTACAAAAATGCAGTAAAAACATGGGCGGTCAAAGACAAACCAAAATGAATGGTTATTGCAATTTTAAATTAATTGACTGATGATATAGACACTAAAGATGCGGAAAGGCAGTTTCATTCAGATGACATTTTAGGAATGAACACAAAGTGCGGACAAGTGGCGATTTTAATGCGAATAGCATTCTTTGGATACTTCACGCACTTTTCGTCTATGTATCTATCTATCTATCTATCTATCTATCTATCTATCTATCTATCTATCTATCTGGCTATCTAACCTCTTACGCCGCGGGTCGATAAATAAATAAAAAAGACCGGCGCCGGCTGGGATTCGAACCGTTGACCCTTTGATCAGCAGGCAGACGCGCTAACCACAGAGCTATGAAGGCAGTCATTCAACGCACTCTAAACGGTTGTTTATATCTTTACCATAGGACACGCTTTACAGCGCTGTCACAGCTACGGTGCTGCGCGCTTTCCATGCACGAGGGCTCATTCCGCTCTCGTGAGGGCTTAGCACGGCCGCTAGCTCACCCTCTCCCGCGCTCGGGAGAGGGTGATGTAGCGGCCGTGCTCAGCCTCACGAGAGCGGAATGAGCCCTCGTGCATGGAACGCGCGCGCACCGGTGCTGTGACAGCGCTGTAAAGCGCGTCCTATGGTAAAGATATAAACAACCGTTTAGAGTACCGTTGGTTGAGACTAGCTGAGACGCCAGAAAGTCTGGTCGGTACCATTTTGAGTGTTTGTGCGTATGGCGCGTGCTTTGCTCGCCTTCCTAAGTGACACAAACGCACGTGCTGGGCTGCGGAGATCGTGCGCAGGGCTGTGAAAGTGTCAACAAATTTAGAATCGCCTCAAGAGTGGGCTGGCGTATCTAGAGTGTGCCGGCCACCTGACGAACGCGCATAACTCCGCACCGTTTGATGCTATTCGCATTAACGTAGATAATCATTCCCAAAGGATGGGTTCTGCTGATTTTTTAATTTTCTTTTCCGGCTTCGTCTTTATATTCGCTTTGCTTGCAAAGGCCGGCGAGCGAACCTGCCGCCAGAGTTTTCAGTTCTAGCCACTAGGTGTCGTCGATTTCACCGGAGTCGCCAACAGTCCGGAAATCATGCTTCTACCCAACTCGAAGTCGGGCGAGTATAATGAGGTCGGGTGAGCATAGCGAAGTTGAATGCGTCTCACCTTCATGGGTGAGCGGCTGTCCTGAAGTGGCCTGCAGAACACGGGCACCGGCACAGGCACGTGCGAAGGCGCCCCTCGTGGGCCCACCCCAAGCTGACTGCCACCGCTGCTGCCACTGGGAGGCAGGTCCAGCTTCACGGGGGTGGTCTTGGTCGGAAGACTCCAGCCGTAGGCCTGGACCCTCCCGTCGTCCTTGCGCACGTGCGCCCGCACCTGCTTGTACTGCTCGCGGCGCTCGCGGGCCCGTTGGGCTTGTAGCCGCTCCGACGCGCTGCAAGGAACGCGCACCCGAAAGGGCGAGGATGTCTTCTTCCGACAGCTCCAGCGACAATGTGTAGCGGAACAATGGGGCGAAAGGATAGCTCGTTGAGTTGTGTCGAAGAGCAAGAGCAGTAACATACCCCTAAATACAGCAGTGACCTGCCTGGAACCCCAGATCTTAGGTGCTAACGGGACAGCACACCCACATTCACTGGTTTCCTCCCACCTTTGGCCCTCCTCACCCTACAGAAAGAAGCTGACATGCTGGCTTTGTTAATTAAAACGTTGCATAAGAGTAAACAAAGCAATACAATGAGGCAACAAAAGGAAGGACACGCAAGTAAAAGATTAGGACGCAACCCTAGCTCGACTTATTACTTTCGCAAACATTGTAAAATGAAGCAACCTACGCAGAGCGCAAGTTCATCCGCTTTTGCACAGGGGTTGCAATGATGTCAGAATGCCAAGCTCTCATTGGCTGATTGAAACAAATAGTGGCATCTAGCATTGAGGTCTACCCACCATCCTTCCAAGCAAAGCCAATCAGACCTCGGCGTTGTTCCGACGTCACCGCAACGTCTGCGCAAGAAGCAGATGACTTGCTCTTCGCATAAACCTGCAGTCAACCGAGTTGTACTAAGCCAGGCATATTAAAGGGACACTGACACCCCCCAAAATATTTTTTTCACTTCTTTGCCAGTCGCTTTATTATGGTGTCGGAGGACTACCCAATTAATATTTTGGAACAGAGTAGCGTATTTTTTTAATAAAGCCAAAAGACGCAACTGCTCGAAACCGAAACTGAAACCCGCGCACGAAGTCGGAGGAGTGGAGAGGAGAGAGTGGCGGAAGTCACGTGGCTACACCCGACCGTGCGCTTTTTCTTTTTTTTCCCCTTTGCGTAGCAGACGACATGCGGAACTGCTTGCCGCGAGATTCTTTTCCAGTTATGTTTGTTCCACTCGCTGTTCCGTACTCCAAGATGAGTTGTTTTGTACATTGAGGAGTTGGAGATGGGTAGTGAGTGCCCGTGGTTAATTTCCATGATCGGCTCCGAAAAGAATACACCCAAGATCTTGCGTGAAGAGCTGGCTCACATGTCCTGCGTCCGGAAAAAAGTGGCATTGTGCGACAGAGTTTCCGAAAGATCAACAGGATCGGGACCAATGGCTGGCTGCAATTCCTGTAGAACATTTACGGGCACCTCGGAAAGCGGACGCTACCTGATTTATATGCTCCTTGCATTTTGTGGAAAGTGATTACATTGAGTTCGCAGGTGTCAAAAGGAAATCCCATCCCATTTAATTCAGCGACGTTTCGTCAACAACATTTGTTTGTTATTTTTGTTTGATTCTTCAGTGATAATTGTAAAAAACAAAAGAATGGTAAACATCAAAAAATGTAAAAAAAAAAAAAAAAAAACAACGCCGTCACTGGGGATTGAACTTGGTCCTGCCGTGTGTGAAGCGGACGTCGTTCCCACTGAGCTACTGGTGGATCTCTCTACTTAGTAATAATTCAGCCGGTAAACTGTCAGTTGGAAAGTTTGCTGCCGATTTTCCTCCAGCGAAAGCACTCCCGGGTCGAAGTTGGGAAGCACCACGCATTGGCGACATTCGCACCTAATAAAGAAATCGTATGCGTGCATATTCAACTCGAAGTAGACACGTCGTGCTTGAAGTTTGCGCGAGCGATGTCTTCAGCCACGAGAAGGGAGCGACGGCTCGGCGATGTCTTCGTGCAAATCAGCTTGGTGGTCGGGCATATCGTACGGGATGAATACCAATTCTTTTGATCGGTCCCAAATTTCTCTTTTAAAGGCAGACAAAATTCGCCGGTACCGCGAACGACAGTTCTGAAGTTGAGGTCCCAAGCCTGTCTGTCGTCCGCTGGCCGTCCCCGCAAGTCCCACGATACACGAAACGACGCACGCACAGAATGCTTCCGGTTCGCTGTGGAACTTTTAATGCGAATAGCATTCTTTGGATACTTCACGCACTTTTCGTCTATGTATCTATCTATCTATCTATCTATCTATCTATCTGGCTATCTAACCTCTTACGCCGCGGGTCGATAAATAAATAAAAAAGACCGGCGCCGGCGGGATTCGAACCGTTGACCCTTTGATCAGCAGGCAGACGCGCTAACCACAGAGCTATGAAGGCAGTCATTCAAGGCACTCTAAACAACTGTTTATATCTTTACCATCGCGCGTTCCATGCACGAGGGCTCATTCCGCTCTCGTGAGGCTTAGCACTGCCCCTAGCTCACCCTCTCCCGCGCTCGGGAGAGGGTGATGTAGCGGCCGTGCTCACCCTCACGAGAGCGGAATGAGCCCTCGTGCATGGAACGCGCGCGCACCGGTAGCTGTGACAGCGCTGTAAGGCGCGTCCTATGGTAAAGATATAAACAACCGTTTAGAGTACCGTTGGTTGAGACTAGCTGAGACGCCAGAAAGTCTGGTCGGTACCATTTTGAGTGTTTGTGCGTATGGCGCGTGTTTTGCTCGCCTTCCTAAGTGACACAAACGCACGTGCTGGGCTGCGGAGATCGTGCGCAGGGCTGTGAAAGTGTCAACAAATTTAGAATCGCCTTAAGAGTGGGCTGGCGTATCTAGAGTGTGCCGGCCACCTGACGAACGCGCATAACTCCGCACCGTTTGATGCTATTCGCATTAACGTAGATAATCATTCCCAAAGGATGGGTTCTGCTGATTTTTTTCAATCAACGTATTTGCAGCTTTTTAGAAGCCACAAAAAATGGGTTTCATATTTTTTTCTATTTCTAATATTGAGTGTGTGCCTTCAGTGACCAACGACTTTCATTAAATTTGGTGGTCGCATCGATACACTAGAAACGGCCCGTGACCCCGGAAAAGAGAGTGAGCGAGACTCAAACCGGCCAGTTTTTGATCGGCGGTTTTCGGGCGGAAAGAAACCGAATTTGGAGTCGCAAATTGTGTTCTGGGTAGTTGGGCTTTCATGTGCCATGTACAACTAAAAACCTCGGCGAGCATAAGCACCCTGTCAGTGTCCCTTTAAGATCCATCAAAGAGCCGCGAAAGAAGCCAGGCCAAGACAAGACGGTGCAGCTCCGGAACTCACAGGTCGCTGTCCAGAAAGTCAAACCCCCGGTGCTTTTCCCCGAGCCTTTTCTTGCGCATGGATTCCAGGGCCGGGCTAAGCCTTGTTGAGGGGCGCTGTAACGCACATTGACCGTGGAGATGGGCTTCTGCGGCGGCTTGTCGGCCGTGCTGAACAGGTTGCTGAAGCTGGAGAAATGGCAGACTGTGCATTAGTTGTGCTCTAGGGGTGTGATAACGACAATGGTGCAATCCCGATAAAATGAATGAGAGTCAGAAATGTGCCTGTGACATTTATGAATGAACTGAGAGTCGGGAACCTGACTGTGACATTTATGAATGAACTCAGAGTCGGGAAACTGACCGTGACACTTATGAATGAACTAAGAGTTAAAAATGGGACTGTGACATGAATTAAATGAGTCAGAATGGTGACTGCAATTTTTGTGAATGAACTGAGAGTCAGAATTGTGAATCTGACATTTATGAATGAACTGAAGAGTCAGAATGGTGACTATGACTTTTGAATAAACTGAGAGTCAGAACGTGGCTGTGACGTTTATCTGACATAAACTACATTGAAGCTGCTTAACGTCACTGCGCCGAAGAAAATATCCCTGAACTGCGGACTTGCACTGAGTTACACTGTTGTCCACAACAAAAGAATGAGATGCAGTTTGCACGTCTAAGCCTTCCAAAACCAAGTTTGTTGCAGCCACCATAAACTCCTAAAGAGTGACCAATAAATGTACTAGGTTTAAACGTTTACTGTGCTATAATTGCCACAAAACGTCAGTTGAAGATAAATTGAAAACACAACTTTTGCCTAACTGCACTGTTAGTGATATGCAGAACGGGCATTTTGCAACAGTGCCTCATTAGCTGAGATTACAACAGACTGATCCTTAGGGCACTGCAAAGGCTTATGCTAAGGTTGGGAACAGTTTCAAGAAAGCAATTCATACGAAATACAGATGACGTCATAAATAATGCATAGCTTGCACATAGTCATGCAAACACTAAAACTTCATTTTAAACCTGTAACAAATGCCTCTTTTCCAAATTTACAAAATATTGTTAAGTTTTTTGTTTTATGAGGCACATTAAATCGGTCAGCAAACAAGAAATTGGTAGTGAGACATGCAAAAGCCGCAAAATTCCAAAGCTGGTAGGCAATAGCGGTGCGGAAAAAACACAAAACACATAACCAGGAAAACATGCTTCCTCAATATTGATGTTCTTAGCTATTGATTTTTTATTTACGCTAGACAGTACTCACTTTGTGCTTCAAGTGTGCGAATGCGTGAGAAAGGAGAGAAAAACAAAATCTAGATGCCAAGACTCATTGGAATGAAAGCATGGGACTCCCTGCAATGTTTTCTTTTCCCCCAACCCTATGCTAATGCGTGCTTAAAAAACACTGTAGCGGAAGCATGCCATAAACACACCTGCTGCTGACAAACATACCGCTCATTAGGCGTACCATGCAAGTTAGAATACATGACTTTTTTTGATGTTGTAATTTATTCTTAAACAAGCAGAATACTTAAGACTAATCTAGAAACACTTGAGCTAGTTTGTAACACCCCAGCAACATATAGGCAGTCTGCAAATTACCCAAACAACATACCTGTTACAAACAGTTTGCAAAAATTTTTATTTTCCTTCACTGCAAAAATGAACAATGCAGCAATGAATGCCCAGTCTCTGCACAAAGGTAGTGCTACCGGCACAAACCAGATGCCAATGTTGTGGAGCTTGCCGTTATCTAATTCTAAAGCTATAAGCAATTTTCTCAATTTTCAATGGGAAACTGGCACCCGTTTCCAGTAGCCGACGTCATTCACCCCCGTGCATTTGTGAACTTCGCCGCCCCTCATTTTCTCAGCGAAAGTTCCGGAAAAATGCTCGTAACTTTCGAATGAGATAACAGTAAGCTCTGAAACTCTGGGACCTGGTATGGACCACTAGCGCCCCATTTGGATAGAGACTGGGCATTCGGCGACAAGTTTAATTTTGTCATTAAAAAACAACGTACTACTTTTTTTCTTCGCAAACATTTTACATTTTTTAAAATAAATTTTCAGGTTTTAAGCAAACTAGATCCACCGAACTAGGCTGGTTCATTGCTCCGTTCTTGGCAGGCTCGCACGAGGAGTTAACATAAGGTGCCCCAATGCAATGGAAGAAAGAAACAGAACAGAAAGGAAGCGGGGTAAGTCAAGAGTGCAGAATCACTGGCAGAGCCAAAAGAGAAAGACTTTTTCCAAAAGCTCACATTTTCCAGATGGAGGAACGGTTCTTCTTGGAATCCATGGTGGGGTCGGTCCGCGACGCCTTGATCATGCCAGTCCACCGGATCGCCTCCTGGAGCTCCATGTAGCGCTCCTTGTACTGGTTACGCTCCATCAGTACGCGAGCCATCTCGACGCGGGTGAACCGCTTGCGCTGGGCCATTGGAACGTCTTCCTGCTGGAAAGCGAAAAACGAATGCCAGGTGAAAGCTACGTAAACGAGTTTGCAGATGAAAACAATGCTCTAGATCAAACTCAACTTGAAGCAAATGATGACTACAGGGACTGGCGTTTTCGACGTGCAAAAAGACGAACCTCGACACAGTGGCCAGGTGCCTGAACCTTAGGTGCCTGGTACAAATCAAATAGCTTACCTTTTGCCTTTCAATGACAAAGTATCTGCCACATCGTCAAATGCTGCCCCATCTATACTGTGGTAGTTTTAATGCCAAATCACATTCTTGCGGAAGCAAACTCGAATTTCGGAGCGTCACGTAGAGAGCGATGCGTGCCAATGCAATGTCTGCTGCATTTCTCATAATATGCAAACCTGCAATGACGGTTTGATCGATTCATTGATATAGAGCTGCTAATTTTTAGAAGCACTCTAACATACTTTCAGGTCATTGCAGGACAGGAATACAGCCAAATGCGCATGTGATCTTCCTTGACCAATAATAAGTTACCACTACGCAATTTCAAATACTTCTAAATGCTTACCAACTTCAGAATGTATATCTAGAGAAAAAAAGTCACAGCATATTACATGAAGGCAAGCAGTCGGTGTGCCAAAACGCGCTAAGCCGAAACGCATCAAGCCGGAATGCGTTGTGTCAAAACATGTTGGGCTGAAACGCATCAGCCTGAAATGCGTCAATCTGAAACACGCCCAGCCCAAACACATAGGGCTGAAACGCGTCGGGTCGAAACGCGATGGGCCGAAACGTGTTGTTCTGAAGCAAAACTGGGCTGAGACACGTCAAGCTGAAATGCATCAGGCTGAAACCTATCAGGCCAAAACGCGTCGGGCCAAGACATGTTGGGCCGAAACGCGTCGGGCCAAAACATGTCGGGTCAAAACGCGTTGAGCCCAAACGCATCGAACCGTTACCTCATCGTCCGACTTGGCAGCCTTCATCTTCTCCAGCTCCTCCCTGACCTTCTTCATCTCCTCCTCCATCTCGTGGATCTTCTGCTTTTAGGGAATCCCTGATGTGCTCCAGTGCCTTCAGCTCCCCTGCAGGATCTCCTTCTCACTGTGCAGCGAAAAACGAAGAGAGGGGGACGGCTCACGGACACCCCAGCTTCTTGCACACGCGTCTTTTGGAAGGACGCAAACTCTAGATGTGATGGTTACGACGGCAGTACAAGAATCAGGGCCGGTTCACACATTTGCGCCGCAGTGCAAACGACCACGCTACAACATTTTGTGCTCCGCAGCGACAAGCTGTGCAGAGTTGAAACGAAGTGGCGCCGGTTTGCAAACAGCACTTGAACACTCAGCTCCTGAACTAAAAAAAGGTTTGGCAGTGCCTGCGCCGTCTAATCTATGCACTATTTACGAGAAACGGTCGCCTATTTATAACGCTCCCAGAATTATTGCAAGCTCACGATTAACAAATAATACGTAATAAAATTAGGAAATATGCTCAGACCGGAAGTAGGCCACAGCATCCTGACAGATGGCGTTATTTCGTCATGAGCAGTCATAAGTGGTCGTAAGGCAGTAGGTCACACTCGAAACGCCAATGTGCAAGCCAGCCTTCAGTAAGAGGATTCAACAATCTGTCACAAGGGAATCCTCGTGAAAGACGACATTCTTTTGTGACGCCTCCGCAAAGGCGTTGCAGCTCAACTAAACATTTAACGAAGAAAGAAACAAAAAATATTTTCAGCTTGATTCATTTACTCAGACGGGAGTATGACCTAGATATGTAATAAAGTTTGTGAAAATTATGCAACATGTATACCGTAAAATCCCGAGCAAGCGCCCACTAAAAATTTGAAGATAATCACGTAGAACTGGGGGATGGGTGCTCATTGTGGAATGGGCAGACGATCGATATTTTACGGTAGTCATTAATAGAGAGAGAGAATGGCAGGGCGTGTCCTTCAAACGACCAGTCCTAGCATGCGTTCCGTGCTTTCCGCCATGCTTCAACTGCGTGCGCATGCTCGAAGTGCATGAGACGTTGAAGCATTGTCAAAGGCAGAAAGCTTGTGCGGGAGGGGGACAACCGGAGCTCTTTCCTGCCATTCTCATATCGCCAGTTACTACAGCACCCAGAAACTGATTTACTATGTGGCCCATTTGTATCCCTTACGGACTCTGCATGAGATGATGAGTAGGTATCAGCATACTTTAGGCATTGCAACATGCACCCCAAAACCATGCATTTTCTTAGCCATAAACACAACTTTCCAACAGCCCACAAATTGTGGTGGAGCAAAACACATTGTAGCGTAGACCCACGGTCAAACATCATGTAGCAGGGTCTTTCCTCTTGTGACCCCGGAAAAAACGTTAAGGAAGGGAAGAACCGACGCCGTACCGTCCAAATTTGTATTTTGCGAAAAGAGAATCCGCTTCTGGGCACAACGTCTTAGAGCAAAAGCAGGATTGCCCAAAATATGCTAAGGTAAAATATGAAGCAAGCGCTCACTCAAAAGTCGGAGGTAATCACAAAAAAATAGGGAAGGGGCTTGAGAGAAGAAATGGCAGAGGAGCACATAATAGGGTAGGCCCTTGTTCGATCCAACAGAAGGGTATGTGAGCAGTAGGGGGCTCTGGTGGAATCGCTTATCAACAAAACACCAGCACTGCTCTTGTCAGGCATGTTTCGCGGCGGCACTCTTGCGTCAAGCTTTGCCACTTTGCATCGAAGCATGTGCATCAAGCTTCACTGCTTCTGCACTGAGGCATGTGCATAAAGCTGCACTGCAATGCACCAGCTTCTTGGAGAAGCAGCTGACATGGAGGAGGAGCATCTCAGTTAGCTCAGAAGTTTGCTGGGCCAGGCACTTGATATGTCTTTAACCTACGACTTCAAATGTTTCAAAAGTACCAGGTGGGGGGTGCTTATTGCAACATGAGCACATGGTCAATAGTTTACGGTAGTGCTGCTGCAGCACCAATCCCTATGTAGACTTGTGGTTGATACGAGTCCCGTCCACTTGCGGAAGAAACGGAGGAAGTTTCTGCGATGCGACAGTGGATGAAGCGCCGAAGGCCAGTGCCCATGAATTCCCCACGCTCCATGCATGCAGGCGACAGTGGCACGCGGGAGGCAAGCCACCAATGAGACCAGGGGAGGAGGAGGCTACTCACCTGGTGAGGAGGTCAACCCTGGCGATTAGGTCATCTTTAACAATGTTTAGCGCATTCCTAGAAGCAGAAACAATTAGGTGGTGTTAAAAATGAGGCAGGCTTCACCCCAAGGTCAGCAAGCGTGAGGGGGAGGGAAGGTCAAAAGGGGAATGGTTAGTCGGTCCGGAAGACGCTGTCCTGTCGGCTACTGCAATTGGTCGCTTCCACCTCGAGGAAACAAGAGCCACACCGCCGCATTCCTTTTACTTTGTGCGCTTTCGAGCTTACTTTTACGTGCGCAGCATTTTTGGGGACAGCTCTTTGGGCCTATGTGTCCGTGGCATGCAGCCTCGATGATGAATGTCGTGGCTTCAGTGTGGCATCGTCGGTGTTTTAAAAAGATTCACCGTAATGTCGCATCACAAGGTCATTTGATGTAAAGTCATGTGCCACACGCTTCTCTGATGATCACATGATGTCACGTGGCATCATGTGACATTATGCCGTCACATGACACTGACATTATGGTGTCATGTGGTCATGTAAGACCGTGAGGTCACGGAGGATCTGTAACTCCCACGCATTTAGAACTTCTTTCACGACAAATACCGCCCGCAAGCTCGGGGTATCCGCAAAGCAGAAGCGTCCCTTCTGCACGTTTAAAGACACACCATTTAGCAGGAAAACCGACGAGTAGTGTAAAATTCACTCACTCGTGGGTAACGCACTCATCATTAGGAGGCAATTTATTTATTTATTTATTTATTTTTGCAAGCTGCTGCACGCTATAGCTCTTGAGGTGAAAACGACCGCAGCTACGCTCCAACAAGTAATCCCGCAGAGCAGAGCACACTTCCAACCGATCGCTGCATTTGAAGAAAGGAGACTAGAATAAATAACTAAAAATAAAGAGTATTCTTTTGCCTTGAAACATCATTTTCTGTGGGACATGTACAGCTCTCCACTTTTTTAATAGTATCACGGAGCTTCGATCAGTGGGTTAGTCAAAGCCTTATGAAGGAGCAATGTGGTGATATGAGCAAAAATAGGCGTGTGGACACAAAAATGTTCAGTACGAGCGTCGTCTGCTAGGCTATTCTGCGGGCTGCACATTGCTCCAGCGGCGGTTAGTTCTACCAACAGATAAAGAGCAGGGGTTGTGTGCAAATAGCAGAAGAGCCTAGCAGATGACACTCGCACAAAACATTTTTGCACGCACACACTTATTCTTGCTCATATCACCACAGTGAGACGGGATATTATTAAGAAGTTGGAGAACTGTACACGTAAGAAACATAATGTTCAGTGCCTTCACAGTGCGGATCACATCTTTGCACCAGAAAAGTTTACGCAAGTTCCATCGTTTGGTATGCTCCTGCCGCGTGTATGAAACGATTGCTCGATGTGTGCTCCGAAGAGAAGTACACTGCGCAGGCGTCTTTGTCGGAGCGTAGCCATCGACATCTCTCTACCAAAACTTGTATGCCAATAACTGTGCATGCCAGCCTTGCCACCAAGCAGATGATGACAAAAACATGATTTGGGAGAAGCTTACTTTGTGGCGAGCAGTTCGATGTTCTCCATGATAATGTTTTCCACTTCTTTGCCCATGCCTGCAATGCAATGTGCAAATTGTAATTAGCACTTCGGTCAGCCATGTTTAGAAGAAATGTGACAATGTTCGGATGGCAAAGCGGAATAGGCCAAGGAGAGCAAAGCAGAAAGCCCAAGCTAAATAGGAAAAGGTTTTTTGTTTTTTTTGCTAGAGCTAGGTAGGAAAGCCTCGAACTTAATGTATTGCATACTGCTAAATAATGCTCGTCATGAGGCACATGCTTGCCTAAGCACTTTCACCGATTCAATATGGTGAAACTTATACTTACAGTTGCCCATCTTTCACAACAAACACCGATTTTACAAGCCATAAAATTTTTAAACTGTCTTACTGAACGATTATGCGACTTCCCCAACTGGTCATGCGATAAACAAATTTTGCAAAACAGGAGTTTGTTATATATATATATATATATATATATATATATATATATATATATATATATATATATATATATATATATGAATTCAAATGACAACATATGTTTCGTTGCCAGTCAAAAGCAAAATTTAACTCTGGTCCCAACAAAAAGAAATATTAGGTTGAATGAAATAAATACTGTAAACGACTTATTCTTCGCGGGCTCAATATTTCGCGATTTAGGTCAAAGCTGAAGTTTTGGAATAATTCGCGGGTTCTAATTTTCGTGATGCGGTGGGATCTCAATATAGATTCCAATGTGTTTACATTTTCCTGGAATTGGTCGCGGGACCTATTTTTCGCAAATTGTAGGCGATTTGCGAAATTACGGAAAATTCAAGTCGTTTACAGTATTCTATGCAAAACAATCAGCTTTGCTTGTGCCAAGGATATGGAGAAAACATTTGAAATAAATCTGTCAAATCACCCTGAAATCAAACAGGCGACACCCCAAGCAGAATCGTCTCAAAATTAACTAATTAAATTATAAAATGGTTACCAACTGTCATTTATATAAGAAATTTCTAGAGGGCTATTTTCAAAGCTTCTTTGCAACTGTATTTTTTTTCGAGAAGCCCGTCTTGTTAGAAGAATGCCATTCAATTAAAAGGCATGCTGATAATTAGCGGACACCAGAAAGCCTCACGACCGTTAGTAAAGCCGTCAAAAGAGACTGGTCATGCTTACCGAAAATGTTGTCAGTGACTGTGAGTAACGACGTGTAAAACAGAGGGAAGAAGTTTGTTATTTGTTTGTTACTTCACTGACTGACATTGTTACAAGACTTGACTGAATATTTCAGCAAACACATCTCAGCATTAACTACCTGTCCCCAACCTCCCAATTCAAACAAAAAGCTTCTTTCAAACTCTTCGTCAGAACAAAATTTTATAGAAGGAACGTTAATCGAAATAAGCGCGGTAATTTCCAGGTATTAACCAGGGTAATATGTATGCTGCCAAGTTACGCATAGGCATACATTTTGTTATGTCAACCTACTTGCTCAAAATAAAATATAAATACCTCGTAAAAACACGAATGTTACCAAAATCCAAGATAAATTCTATGCATCTATATGACTACCTCGCTCTGAGACAATATACAGATCCCACGCTTAATGCCAATGTCATGAAATGCTTCAAGAAAACTTTCTAAGCGTTTTCTCCTTTAAAGACACAGACTGAGCTTTACTCAAAATGTGGAACTAGTAAATACTCTTCTCCCTCATTCTCGCCTTGATATTGTAATGAGGGAGTTTAAGATGAGAAATAGAATGAATAACAAGTTTTTATTGAGTCAGAGCTAAATCCCTAAACAATTTATCTCACCCTTCCCCTATATATACCCTAAAGTCTCACTTCTGCAAGAGCATGCTCAACATTTTCAAAGCGTTAAAAACAGGTTGACACACAGTTCATAAATTTAGCATGCTATGAGTTATGTTCAGTTAGCATGAATCCTCAAATCTCGCATTAAATTAATTAGTAATCATAACACTAGGGTAGCAGAACAACCAACGCACAAGGACGACAAACAAACGACACTGACACAAGACGGTAACAACGTAACGACCACACAACTCGAGCAATGAACTCAAAAATGCCACAGAGGCCTACCGTTTTTGCCGGCATGATTATCGGCCTCATTCTCACTGTCGCTCTCTGAGGAAACAAGAAAGAAAAAGAAAAAAAAAAAGGGGGAAAAGAAAGAGGCAAGCCAAGCCGTTCATGCAGCCGTATCGGCAAATGAAACAAGCAATGAAACGTTCAAGAAATGTTTCAAAAGGCCGGCAGGAAGTGTCAATGTTCAGAACGAAACATTCCAGGCCAATTTAAGTCACCCTTTAACGGAACTTTTAACCATTCTGAAACACGAAAACAAGTTTTTGTAAACACTATCATAAACTCAATGTTCAGACTGGAACTGAAATTTAATAACCCTGCTGGTACAAGTGCTCATGTTCAAACCTCGCTTTACTGCATTTTGATCCTCTTAACTAGCACGTAAATTCACTTTGGCTCTTTATTAACATTGGCATTTGAAGCTGGGAATCACACTATCAAAAACAGCTTTGCTTTGCTGCTTCAGTAACAAATATAAATGGCAGCACATGAATTTGAGTTTCCTACCTTAAAGTTAATTTATGGAAGCTAGATTAAATTTTGCTGGTTTATGTGCCAACCAATGAAGGGCACCTGACATGAAGATTAATTTGCACCACACAAAGCTCTTGATTACACAGCCAAATTTCAGTTTCACAGTGCCTACACTGCACCAAGCAACGGGACTTCGTCCGTTCTGTGTTCTCCTCCCTTGTCCCTATCCCATCTCGGGTTTACAACCATGCTCAGATTACACCAGCTAGCATGCACCTCACCACTGCTTCATTTAGGCTTGGTTGCTCCACGTATTTCGTGTAGTATTTCGAACAGCAGCAGTAAAGAGTGACTTAAAGGCAATTAAAGATACATAAAAGCATAAAAACAGCGCATTCTCTCTCATGCTTTGCAGTTGCATGAAACAGCCCAAAGCCACATAAAACATGATGCATAGTCCACCAATAAATTGCTCCCAATTGAACAACTGACCTGAAGAAGCATATTCTCCAGGATGAACATAGTTTCCTTTGAGCAGCGTTTGAGGGAACGCCACAAGGAGTATAATTCGCAACTCTGACACAGTAAACCAAGCTAGATGCTAGACACGTCAACCCTTGTCAAGCATGTCAGTTAAACGCCACGCCATCGACAATTGAAAAACAACACAAGTACATCGCACAAAATTTAAAAAAAATTACATAGTTTAGTAGTTAATTCAATTCGATCGAGATGCACGCCTTTTAACATAGACATCAAGGACACCTGAGAGTGCGAAAAGGCTAAATTTAGTCGATCCCCTCAAACCCGAATATTTCATGAGATTAAACACCCCAAGGTAACAACTGTTACTTCCGAGGAACGAGTGTTGCTTGTAAGTAATGACTGTCACTTTCTCAGAACTCGGAAACACAGACTACAGCCCCTGAACAAAGCTCAGTCTCCTAGCAAACATCATGGGTTAAGATGTCCAGTATCGCCCACTTTGACCTCTATTCTTTCGGAGGCTGAAAATTATAAACAAAAGAGGAAAGAGCAACAGAACACGACGGGGGCATACCTGTGACGTCGGAACCGTCCTCGCCCTCGCCCAAATTTTCGTCGTGGAAACTCAACTCCTGGTAGAGAGTGTTTGGCCTTCGTTGCTCTCTGCCAAAACAAAGCAAGACACAAACGAAATGTCCCACATTCTTTTCAATTTTTCGAACTTGTCCACAAAGGCCCTGAAATAGGACATCTGGGAAGGCGTACTCCACAGAGCCATTTCACCGACATGCCCTCCAGGTTTAGTGTATAAGCAGACTGACTATCCACAGAAAAGTGAACAAAAACTAATGTAAGATCACATGTCAGTACAAAATTGTTTGAAGTGTAGAAACTTGTATTCTTCCATTGCTCATTGATTCTAGTTTATAGAGCATTTGAATTATATTTTGCAATGACAGAATCGAGATGGTGGAAGTTTACCATAATGATTTGAACCCAAGACCAGGGCAGAAAAGAGAAGTTTTTTTTTTTTACAGTGGACGAGAAAGTAACAGGGAAAGACAACATCTCTAACTCAGATAAGAATTTTATTCAACCAACCTCCTCATATACAGAACTACAACCACCACAAAACCACCAAACATGATATTTTCAAGGTTGCACGCACAACCCACATCACAAGACAAACCAAGTGAGGCCACCTACAAAGAACAACCACCTTTTGGTTTAGAAAAAAAACCCACTAGACAGCTAGAGGTCACAAAAAATATACAATGCCAGCCCACTCTTAAGGCGATTCTAAATTTGTTGACACTTTCACAGCCCTGCGCACGATCTCCGCAGCCCAGCACGTGCGTTTGTGTCACTTAGGAAGGCGAGCAAAGCACGCGCCATACGCACAAACACTCAAAATGGTACCGACCAGACTTTCTGGCGTCTCAGCTAGTCTCAACCAACGGTACTCTAAACGGTTGTTTATATCTTTACCATAGGACGCGCCTTACAGCGCTGTCACAGCTACCGGTGCGCGCGCGTTCCATGCACGAGGGCTCATTCCGCTCTCGTGAGGGTGAGCACGGTCGCTACATCACCCTCTCCCGAGCGCGGGAGAGGGTGAGCTAGGGGCAGTGCTAAGCCTCACGAGAGCGGAATGAGCCCTCGTGCATGGAACGCGCGCGATGGTAAAGATATAAACAGGTGTTTAGAGTGCCTTGAATGACTGCCCTCATAGCTCTGTGGTTAGCGCGTCTGCCTGCTGATCAAAGGGTCAACGGTTCGAATCCCGCCGGCGCCGGTCTTTTTTATTTATTTATCGACCCACGGCGTAAGAGGTTAGATAGCCAGATAGATATATAGATAGATAGATAGATAGATAGATACATAGACGAAAAGTGTCATGAAGTATCAAATGAATGCTTTGGAAGTTCGCATTAAAACCACTAGACAGCTAGAGGTCACAAAAAATATCCAATGATTTTTGAATACACGCAGATGCATGCACACGCATGCACACACCTAAGCCACATTTTCATTGGCTTAGACGAAAAGCATCTAAACTCCTATCTCAAAAGTTAAATCTTTTAAGATAGGAGTTAGTTAAGTTAAACTTTTGAGATATAGGTCAAGAAACTTAAAAACCCAACAAATTTGTGCGGTTCTTCAGAAAGCCGTAAAATGCTTCGCGTGGCTTCTATCGTTCTGCAGTTTGTTGATTTACTG
Source organism: Ixodes ricinus (assembly GCA_037355805.1). NCBI lineage: Eukaryota > Metazoa > Arthropoda > Arachnida > Ixodida > Ixodidae > Ixodes > Ixodes ricinus. The sequence continues at coordinate 124,348 of JAZHYW010003765.1, read as the reverse complement.
TTTTCGATGATTCTGAGCAAATTTTCTAATTGAAACCATGCCCTTAAACACAATATTAAAATAGTTAATTATGCAAACGTAATTAACAATCTAATTATCCCGGATTTTAATTGTTTTCCTAAATGATTAAAATCTGTTGGCACCAGGACCAAAACGACAACAGCCTTTTTTTGTTGCGACGCATAGTTTTCGCAATATCCAATTTGTCCACCTTCCGTGAAACACCCTGTATATATATATATTATTTTTTTGTTAGTGTGGTCTTTTGAGATAGGAGTTCAGAAGCTTTTCACCTAAGCCGTCAAAGGTATCACTGTGTGTGTGGGTGTGTCGTAGTTCAAAAGCATTGTAAATTTTTTGTGACCTCTAGCTGTCTAGGTTTTTTGTCTAAACTGAAAGGTGGTAGTGCTTTGTAGGTGGCCTCATTTGGTTTATTTTGTGATGTGAATGAGGGTTGTGCGTGCGACCGTGAAAAACAGGATATTTGGCGGCTTTTTTGTTGCAGTTGTAGTTCTGTATATAGAGAGGTTGGTTGAATAAAATTATTAGCTGAGTTAAAGACGCTGTCTCTCCCTGTTACTTTCTCTTCCACTTAACAAAAAAAAATAATTCTCTTTCTGCCTCAGTTTTCGGTTAAAATCATCATGGTAACTCTAGCAAATTTGTGAAATATTAAGCCCATGAACATAATGCCATTCCCTGCTAAACTAAATTCCATTTTTAACTAAAGAATTTATTCGATTTGTTAAAACATAAAAAACTTTTTCCGCAAAGAATTAAAGAAAATGAACTACAAAACTCACGAAAGTCGACAAACTTTGTTTTGTTTTCAATTCTTCAATCTCAGGATAGATTTTTAAGATGAACAACTGCCAGCTTCTTATCTAATGATTGTGTTGTGTGCATGTTTATAAAGCTGGAATTTAGTCAGTAGCAATGGGCATCCAGTGTCTCAGCTGTAGATTGGAAGGTTAGATAGTGTAGTACCACTGCAAGCCTGAGCTCTTTTACATGCATCACACAGTTACACAACTGCACAATGCTCATCCAGGTCAAGACAGGCAGGGGTGGGGATTGAACCCAGGATCCCTGGGTTCTTGGGTCTTAATGTACGTTCATAATTATTTCCATGTCCGTAAATTGAACAGCATGATTAATTGGGGTTGTAGCAACAGAGTCCAATTTTTTACTCACAACATAATTTTAAATGACTTATTTTTTGCTAGAACGCTAATTTTAGGTGGATTTTGGTATTTAAGAAAAAAGATTGGCAAAAAACTAAGTTATGCAAATATAATAACCAATGGCAATGAATAAACAAATAGAATACCACTCCCAATTGTGCAATTTTGTGCATGTGAAATATTCACAAAACCCACCAGAATACATAAATAGCATACCACGCCCAATTAAGCAATTTTGCACCCTCCAAATATCCCAAAACCCACCCCCACTTTGCGAAATTCGAGAAATATAGCGCCTGCAAACATGTCTTCTGTGTACATTTTTTCGATAATAATCATGACCACTGTCCGTCTTGGTTTCCATAAAATCGCAGCCTTCCCACCTCGCAAACAGGCCTCTTGGATATCGGGCTAACATAGAATAAATAATGAAAAAACTAGTTTTCGAAAACCTGCTTCTTGAAGCAAACTCCTCAATTATCAGGCTTCTACACCATTTGAAGAGCGGGAACAAAACACAGACAGATACGAGAATGACAACGAAGGACGACAAGTCGACCCGGCGAGATAAAGAGAGCTCCGCAAACGAACCTGTGAACTGTTGTCTTGTCGATGCCCACTTCGCTGTCCATAGCAATCTCCTCAATGTCTTCGACCTCGGGGGTCAGCGACGTTGTCTCCGACATAGACATGTCTGTGCTGAATCCATCCACCCATCCGCTCTCTGAGCCAAGCCAGAAACAAGCCAAGTTGAGTCGTTCCGTAGCTGAGTACAGTGATGTCTCGTTAATATGGACACCTTCATTTCCCCAAAAAGCGTCCATAATGCGAGTTGTTTGTAGTAATGAGACAAAAATGTGCGTATTTACCCAATCCGTCTCCAAAAAAATATTGTCCACATAGCAGGGTATTTGTATAAATAGGACAAGAATTAAATGAGACACGACTGTACTACTCATTAGCAGAAAAGGTAAGCACAGTTAAATTAAGTGGTGAAGTGTCAGCTTCACCTTACAGAAACAAACGAAGAAAGGAGAGAACAGGACAAAACGACTGACTAACAACGTTGCTCTTTGTTCGCACAATCGTCTTCTTCATCATATGCCGTTCACACATACATAAGATAACTATTAGTTACAAAGATTGATGTACTAAAGCGAATCTGTCAGCTAGCTGTTTTGTACTGTTCTGTCCGTCCTTTGTTTGTTTCTGTAAGTTCAAGCTCACCCTTCACCAATATGTGCCAACTAGCTCCAACTAAAGCCCGTAACACAGCTGAAGGGGCACTAAGGTGGACTTTGAGATATCTCAGAAAAAGTGGCGTGTCGCAGTGCACGCTCGCGTTTTTAAGGGCAAAAAATGCCACGCATGATTGGGATCTTGGATTTTAAAGGATGCTTATGGCATGTAGATTGAGTTTGTGTCATAAAAAATGGCCTCAAAATTCACCTTAGTTCCCCTTTAAGGTTCAAGCTCTAATGCACTAAGCGAGCTAGCAGTTTCAGAACAAATAATTGCGTATCATCTGTCATCTTGACATGGTAATCAGAAGAATATACCATTTTATCCTACCTTCAACTGACCTATTTCAATAATAAAAATCTCCCCTTTGTCAGAGCATTTCACAAGATTTAGCCTGAGATAGGGCACACTCAGCAATAAATGCAGAACACTGCACTTTAAGATTGGATACATGAGTAACATACACATGTTTCTTCCAAAATGACTACAATGAGGCAATGTTGACACTGCCTTGGAACCAAACGGCCAGTGAAACGAGTAGTCAGGTTGCAGTCAATAAATAATGAGAAGCACAACAATCAATTACCGACAACTTATATCTGGCGTTGCATAAAGTAATGTCCCCGAAGTGATATAAGTGATAGCAAATACAGAAAAACGACAAAAATGAGAGCAGCTTACTCTGTACTTGGCCGACTTTAGAAGGTTGTTCCGTCGGCGGTTGCGGTGCCACAGTTGTTGCTGATGCCACTCCCACTTTAACTTCCTGAGACAAAAAAAGACAGAAAAAGAAATGTGTTGACCGAGTTAAATTGAATTCTATCACTCTACCGACAGATTAGCTGCAAAGGGCGACAAATTTCTCAGTTGTCGCAGCAATGAGTAGCGAGATATGACGAAGCCGCACAATAAACATAGCCCTTTGTTACTTTTTAATGTCCTGCAGGGAGAAAGGACGCTAAAAAAATTAATTTACCAACTGCTACTCAAGAATATTTTGGGAAAAAAAAATTTAGCATGCATTTTTCAGCATAATTATTGTTCAGCTTGGATTCCGAAGATCTATTATCCTGTTTCCACAGCACAGCAAGAAAGGATAATGTTCAGCACTAATTCAACGAAAAAGACCTTGTCTCACAAGGAATTTTTTACCTCGATAAGAAAGTCACTATGTGTCATACTTACCACACCTAACCCAAATCTGTGTGTGGCCTTTTCTCCACAAGAAAATCAAAAAGAACTTCCCGTCCGAGTAAAATGTTTTCTAGAAAATGAAAACCCAAAAAGTTTCTAGGTTACTTTAGGTCTGCTTTAGAGTTAAAATTTCACCTAGAGTTTACGCTCTACAGGTGCACTTGTCAACGTCTGCATCGTGAAAAGGTTTAATTTTTACTTTTTTTTGGTTCGTCAAAAATTTTATTGATAATCCGGCTAAAACATCTATTGCTATCGAGTCAATAATTGATTAATCGGTAGGTTAATCTATCAATTGCCCAGACCTACTTTTAACGCTTCTCGGAATTGAATTCAGAAAATGAGAGCTTACTGTCCGGTGGAGAAACTCCGTAAAAGTATCTTAGGTTCGGATCTCCAAGCTGCCAGAACGTCGCGGAAGCGGACCAAACAGAGGAAAGGTGACAACTTTCGCCTCCGATATGTCTCTTCGATGCTTTTAAACCTGAACAGCTTGCAAGCGCCGTACGTGCTCCCGCTAGAATAATAAAAGCATAAACCTGCGGCATCAATCGTTTCTTTGTGCTTGTATTCCCTTAGAAACAAATCCCCAAACACTGGGAAACGTCTTTAGGGAAGGAAACTTGGCCGTCAAAGAGTCAGGCAGCAAGGTGGCCGAAGTGTTGTTAGCCCGAAGAATAGCTTGTGCGGAGGCTCCGGTCACCTGTATCTCGCTCTTGAGGTTGGTGCTGGCGTCGGGACTCTTGGTGGGAGAGATCAGGTCGGGGTAGTCGGGTAGGCTCGCGACACTCCTGGCCGGTGTCGTTTCACCCGACAGCGCTAGCGACGATGGACCTCCGGGCGACTTGCTCGGGGCAAAGTGGAGCCCCAGCCTGCTGCTCGGCCAAATGCGGGAAAGAGAGAGGAAAGGAGATAAGAGAGCACAAACGTTCATCAGGGCAACAAAGGGGCGGTCGAGAAACACGGCAAGTAAAAAACGAAGATGCGCGTCTATATTCTAGCGTGTGACACGCATTATACCGTATTCTCTGATATATGCGGAGGGCAAGTTCGTCTGCTTCTTGGGCAGGGGTTGCACTGCCGTCAGAACCCCGAGCTCTGATTGGCTCTGATCAAAAGGATAGTAGGTAGACCTCAAGGCAGCTTGCCTTGAGGCCTACCCACTATTCTTCAATCAGAGCCAATCGGAGCCCGGCATTCCGACGTCACCACAGCCCCTGCAAAAGAAGCGCACAAACTTGCGCTTCGCGTAACTCGCATTTGTTTTCCCCAAAATTTTTGTTGGTGCTTCTTACGCAGCAGTGCGACTCACGTGAATACATATATATATTTTTATATAGGGATTTAAATTACGCAAATTTGCGTGGTGTTCATTTTTTCTAATTGATTGAATGGCAAGGATATTGAAACTGGCTCCCGCTCCTACATATTGCAGCCACAATGCATGTGTGCAGGGTTATCGGCTTGCACGCCAACTGCGAAAATACATGAGCACGACAATTATCCAAACGTGTCACTTTTATACTAACTTTCTTGTGAAAACGGTTGTTTATAGAGTGGTGCGACTTGTACATTTGTGCGACGTACAGACCGGGAGATATAATTTATAAAATTATGCGAAAAAGGGAGGCGGGATTTTCGCCTTCTCTGTTTTCTATGTAGGCTACGAATAAATAGAGAGGCTATCTTGTTTCATTGTATTTGATTTGGTAGGATGGAGCATCTTTTGGAATCGCTTGCAGCCCGCTTCCTATTTCGAAGGCCGACGAGGACCAAGTGTTACTTACTTTCCCTTGGAACCCGTCATCTCCATTCGATCGGAGCCAAACAGTATCTTTGTCCTTTCAATGTAGTCCATGTGTGTTTTGAACAACTAAAAAAAAAAGAAGAGTAGAAAATTACAAAACTGCATGCACACACTTCATGAAGGGCACGTAAGCGGAAGACGACGAAAGAAATGTTCGCACTTACCTCTCAGTGTATCGTTCAGTGTAGCTTAGAGAATTCTTTCTTCATTTCCGATTCTTTTTCTTCTAGCCTGTTTGCTGGAGACATTAATTCACATCCAGGAAGAAAAGCATGATTTAGTGAGAAAGGGTCCCACTTCACTGTGGATGCTCCCATCTCACCAAGTGATTCTTTCCGTGCGATGCTTACCGTGATCCGAAGTGTTCTTAGATTTGAGCTCCAGCATCCGAATGACAGATTCAAGGCCCTCGACCTTGCCTTCGAGGTCTCGACGGTCATCGTCGACCGTGTATTCAACTTCTAAAAGTTTCTGCGAAGTAACATTTTAACAAAAAATGGCAGTCAAATGATAACCAAGTCACTTCTTTCAAAAGAGAGCTGAATTTTTTAACGTAGATATTTAAGTACTCAGTTGTAAGTGACAGGTATAAGTATGACTTTAGTGCAGCTTTGCTTGTTCTGTCTTTAAAGTGAGTGTCTGTTAGGCGGTGGGTAACACAAAAGATGATTGTGACACCAGTTAATTCCTTTGGGAATCAGCGACGAGGGATTCTTGTAATGTTTACTATTGCCTTTCCATAAAGCAGCTCTGATCTGACATGTCATTGAACACATACCTCAAACTATTTTTTGTAAGAAACCAGCAAAAATTTTTTAGAAAGGTCTATCCCTCGTAGAAACGCTGCCGAACGAAGCTTCATACTGAAAATACACTAACAAATGAAGTCTGAATATACCCACCAGCCAACGGATGCACACAAAAATCAACAGCCCCACTGCACACAGATGCAAAACAAAGCAAGGGTGACAGCACTCCAGGAAAAAATAGAATGGCATTGAATGCAGGTCCGACAATACAATCCTGTTAGCGTCGATGGCGAGGCAGTCCCACGCTTCAAGAAGAAACACCCTAGCAAAAGACGTGTAGGCAGCATACGACCTTGCAAGTACGCGCGCGAAGCACGCACATACTATGTTTACATTCGTCTTTTTTATTTCTTTTTGTGCGCGCGCACAGAGGCAAAAGTTCATTCAAAAGCACGTAGCTCTTGGAAAGCCAGGGCTACACGGCTAACAATAAAAGTGCTTAAACGTGTCAGCTTGACGCCACAAACGAAACCAACGTACGCTTCCGCAAAAAGAAAACGGGTGATATCATTACTCGATTGTCAAAATGCAGTCAAGAAAGTGGTGAACTTGCGACTATTACTTTATTCATTATTTTATCATTCACGGCCTGAGGATCGCTCAAGAAAAGTAGGTCAGGAACAGCTGAGATATCGCGGAGAGTTTGAATTAGAGCTGATCGAAACTATCCAGAAGAAAACAAAAGTTATCAAACGTTAAGCTGCTCTTACGCTTGAATTGTCAGGAACACTGCCGCCAAGCTACAGCAGTACCACTCAAGAATTCCTTAACGCAAACTTATCGGACGCGATCTCTTCACTTCCGTGATAAGATTCAGCATCCCGAAGTGCTAGGAGGGCGGAAAACGTCGTTAAAAGAAGGAACCACATGAGCCACATATAATAAAAAAATATAAAAATAAAAAAAACGTTCAACAGGATATGTTCTTTTGCCAATCCTTTATTGACGCATAGCAGTCACCCGATTTCTCGATGTAAGCCGAGTCGCGAGAGCGGATGCTGGCATAAGTTGGCACTGACGTCGCAAAAGCGTGAAAGCTCGACCTAGAAACTCAAACGGGCATCGCATAACACGCTCCGAATACCGTGAACAACGCGGCCGCTATATTTGGCAGGACTTCATTGCCGCTACCTAAATTCTAGCTTACATAATGGTCAATCTACGTTCCAGTATTCTTTAAAGGGAAGAAAGGAAAGCTAGCATATTGTAACGCCAGACAATGCTGCCCCGCTATGCTCTCCAAAGATGTCCACGGTTGAACGACATCAGTCGATAAATGCCCTCGCAGCACAAAAGCCAGCGTCTGCAGAGTGGCAAACAAACGGGCGATTTGTTTTCGACGGATGAATGCACTGACTTACCTGTTCGGACGCTTTCCTCAGCTGTTTTTCGCGCTCGTATTGAGTCACCAACTGTTCGTTGTCTTCCCGGAGTAGTTCCAACTCGACCTCATGCTCCTGGTTTTCCATACACGCCAGGTCTAGGCTCTCGAGTACGTTCACCACGAGCGGCATCAGGTCTTTCACGACATCTTCGTCGTACTTTTCGATCATTCGCTGGAACTCCTGGTAGATGTTTCCAGCCAGGGTCTGGACTTTCTCGGACATCACGTCGTGCGTCTCCTCGTTGCCCGTCCCGTAGACTGTCTCCTGCATCGGCGATTCGGTCTCCATCTTTGTGATCTGGGTCGCGCTCGGTGCGGCGGGGTTTCCTGGGTCGTTCACTCGGTGATGATTTTGGTGTCTGGGGCGTGGAGATGGAGATTTCCTAGGCCTATGGCCCGGACACCCATAACGATAGGAGATCCCGATGCGAAGTTGCGAACTGCCAACAACTGTCCCGAGCGCATGCGTGCGGAGATGGGAGAGGAGAGCACGGTCAACTATGTGCGTTTAGGTTGGCTGCGTTGGCTGTGCTCTGCTCTTTGTGGGGTTAGCCGGTTCGGCAGAATCGATCAGCAATCGTAGAGTGGCCAGCGTGGCTCAAGACCAATCTCCAAAACAAATAAGCGACTGCCGTGACGTGTTTCGTTTCCTGTGTAATGAATACGTGATTCTTTATCTTTATGCGTATGCTCGGTATGTCTTCTGTATAAGTAGCCAAAAGCGAAAGCGTCTGTGAATCCGCGCACTGCCCAAATTGAAAATAACGATGATAATGCGACTCATAATGAAAACAAATAACAAGAGAAGCTAGAATTCAACTTAAAAAAACTTTTTTCTTACGTAAATGAAGACCAACGTATGCGTCCTACAATCGAAACTTTAGTTGCCATTATTCCGCAAAGCTCTGACTTGAAACTTTGAAAGAGCTTGAAACAACATCTCAGCCTTCCGTCCCTCCCCATGCATGCAAGGATGTGCAGCATGCGCGTGAAAGTAACTTGGGCAAACTTAGAATAGCACGTGTTTGCTTACATGCTCACACGATCGGAGACATGGCGGTGACCAAATGCCCTTCTTCCCGCTCGTTGGCTTTCATGACAACGAAGACTACACCAAACCTCCTTGGACTACACGCACGAGAACGCAGCTTTGAAAGACCCTTTCGCAAAACAAGCGCTCGAGCCAGAAATACACGTTGATCTGTTTGTGTTTCTCCTACAAATGGCGACGAACACGGGCCAATCGACGAGACGAAGTCCGTGCCACGTGCCGCCCTTGGAAGCAAATAGCAGCAGAGCAGCTCTTGACAGAATGGGCGGTCAACGGGCAGCCTAATCATGAAGATTGCGCAGAGAACAGAGTCAGGACTTGGACGAGCGCTCTGTCAACTTGGCGACATCGCAGGAACCGCTGCGGCCCTGGCCGACCTCCCACCACTGCAAGAACGTCCACAGCCTCCATGGACGTCGACCTACACATCCCCCAGGTTGACTGAGACTCAAGGCAAGGACGGCAACAACAGTGACCCTCCGAACCCTTGCGCTGTCCCACATCGAGGACCAGTACCACGGCTGGGCTCAAGTGTTCACGGACGGCTCAGTACGTCCCACAGACGGGTCATCAACGGCCGCGGCGGCCTTCGAGGCGGCTAGCGTTGGACTAAGCGCGCGCCTTACACACCATGCAACCAGCACCACCACAGAACTAGCAGCGATCCTGCTCGCCCTCGAGGCCGTTCAGAAAGGCAGCACCAGGGGCGGCAAGTGGGTAATCTTGTGCGACTCACAAGCCGCGCTCTCCATGCTAGATAACTTGGAGAGGGCACCACCACTGGCGCGAAGAATCGCAGCAGAAGCGATGGCATTGGAGCAACTCGGACACCAGTTCAGGTTTCAGTGGCTGCCAAGCCACTGTGGCATCAAGGGAAACGAGATCGCCGACCAGATGGCCAACTTCGCCCACGATGAGCCCTCTACGCCCACATCCAAGGTGCCCCCGTCCGCGGACGCCAAGCTCCTTGTGGCGAGGGAGATCGCAAGTCAGCACCCAGACGCAAGGATGGCACAAGGCGACCACCCGGCCCGGCTCCCAGCACGCACGAACAGGGCAACGGCGGCTGTCTTCCACCGACTTCGGACGGGCAGCGCCCTCACCCCCGCATGGATAAACAGGATGAGAGCCTCTAGGAGTCCAGACTGCAACACCTGTGGGACTCGCGCAGATGACGTCCATCTCCTCCTACAATGCACCCTCTACGACACAGAGAGAAGGGCACTCCAGGAAGAGTACAGAAAACTCAAGCTACCCTACAGCTCTATCGAGGAGATCATCAGACCACAAGGCACAAACTGCACCAAAAAGAAGGCGCTGAAGGCACTGGAAAACTACCTGGACGAGACAGGATTAATCTCCCTCCTCTGAAGAAAAAGGCAACAAAGAGAGAAATGGTGACAACAGCCTTTCCGACAGACTGACTCATCAATTCTTCTCTTCTACTCCTCCCTGTGGTCGAACTAAATCAGGAAGCTACCCTCTTTCGCCTACATGGGACTTCCCAATCACCATCTAGGCGACTGGAACCTATTCAAACCAGCCTTGCCGATGGCTATGACCATCACAGACCCCTGGCCTGCAAATTAGACATCGACGGTTAGAGAAAGACGAGAAAAACCCCACCCTTCCCCCTCTTCTACTCCCCCTCTTCCGCTCTTTATTTCCCAAGAACCCTTCCCCTCCGACTGTGACATGGGCGTCTAAGTACGCCCCAACAACAGTCGGTTTCCCAACCCCTCCCCAAAACGCATACTACTACAGGTGCATCGCGCCTGTCATGAGCTGGCTGTCAATAAACTGGCTGTCAAAAACTAAATAGAAAAAAAAAACACTTTTAGCCTTTCCACTTTGGTGAAGAAGGGAGACCAGCGAAGCTGTACTATGATGGGTGGGAATGAAGTACTGGCCCGGTCCCAAGTCGGCAAGCCGGTGTGGAAAGGCTCGAAAGGTTGCGCCATCTATGAGCGACGGCGGCAACCAGAGTTTTGTGTCGACATTTCTTTGCGGGGGACACGATCCTCGGGAAAATAGCCCCAGCTCCGCTGTAAAAGACACGAAAACTAATTTTAAAACGAATTAAACGATTAGCAAATATCACCTGGTGGATGTCGCTAGCGCCTCGTTTGTAATAAGAACGAAGGGCGAGGGTAAGACGGGCCGGGGAGGAGGAAGCAGACGGAACGCTGGAGAAGAGAGGGGAAACCTCCTTCTCTCTTTAGCGTTCCGTCTGCTTCCTCCTCCCCGGCCCGTTTTACCCTCGCCCTGTGACATGTAGTGACGATAACGGTCTCGCCTCCGGACATCACGAGAAAAGAGGGTAAGGAGAAACTTCCCTCTCCCCGAGACTTTCTTTTGTGTGTTCAAGACGCCGCTATTGTCCCTCTACAAAATTAGAGAAGATTAACCCGTCACTCAAAATTCGCACAAAAGCAACTTTGGGGTTAGTTCCGGCGGCCCGATCGCGCTGGCGTGCTTCGGCCGCTTCCGGTTGGCTGGAACGGCTAGGATAGAGCAAATAGAGTACCTTCATGTTAGGCACCCTAGGACATCCTCTCGACGTCAGCCTCGCCGCAGCTATGCTCGTTCTGAGACAATCTGCGTCACGATTGCGGTGGATGTCCCGTGCTCTCCCGCTGAACTCTATGCCGAGCGCTTGCCAGAGTGGGCCGTTTATAATAAAAAATACAGCCATCAGGCCCAAAATACAAACATGCGATTGTCATTTACGAATATTGTGTATCATATTCAGCCTATTTCTAAACTACGAAGGGTATATTTCGAATTTTGTTGAAGTATCCCTTTAATATCGCTTTAAAAGAAAATTTCAAATGCACGCTTGTGCTTTGAACGGATAGCTACGGTGGCGTAGCCAGGAATTATTTTCGAGGGGGGCGGGGGGGGGGGGGGGGGGGGCTTTGTCCCATCTTCGCGTGTATAATAGTCGATGTACTGCACAGTTCACGGGTACGGACACGGTCGTGCCCAACCTCCCCCGGCCACCTGGCTGGAACAATTCGGTAGTCACACAAAATTTGTCTTCCTATACATAAAAAAAAAAAGATGAGCCATTCTATTTTGTAAAGTTGTATGACCAGCAAAGCTGTTTAGCCCACGACTCAAACCTGACACAGAATTTTGAACAAAGGGTACGAACACATTTATTGTCTTGATCGGTGGTCATCGCGACATTCGTCGTCTTGTCTGGTTTGCTTCATGCGCTTGGCGTTTCGTGCACGAGCTTCGTCGGTGGTGTTTGACGCCCGCCGACGCCGCTGACATTCTCGTTGCCGTTCCTGCCGTTGCTCTTCGTATGGCGCGTTGTTCTTCGGGAGTCCGGACCATACGCGGCGTCCCCATTACGACGAGAGAAGCGAAAGTGAAAATGGAGAACGGCAACTTGTCTTTCTGTTTTTTTTTATACAGACCAACACGCGGCCCTGACGTCCATGCAGCTGCGGTGGCGCTGTCGATCGGCACTGCGCATGCGCAGACGCCTCGCTGCAGGCGAATCTGGTTTCTGCGCACGCGCAGTGCCCGCACCTGCTGTGGGCAAACGCGGGCTTGTTCGCAAACAGCGTGTCGGTCTATGTATTCGCGTGGAATCATGAGCCATTCCATTTATATCCATTCGCGTGGAATCATGAGCCAGAGGGAACTAGACACGCGCGACCGGCTGGCGCGTGTCGCGCGTCACCCGGTCGCGCGAAATTCGGGACCTGAGTTTTGTTGACGCGCACACGAAAATTCAAGGAACCCTAGCCATAAACAGCTTTGCTGTAAAAAAGATTTTGGGAAAAGGGGGGGGGGGGGGGTTCGATCCCTACACCACCGGATGGCCCTGGCATGTTTCGTTCCAAAGGACCGATCTTAGCCATTTCGAGCGAGCGCTCGAAGATCAGCCAACGCAGAACGCGATGCATCCCGGGAGGCGTGACGTCACGGGCAAAACTGCTTGGGGGCTGGCGTGGTCATGAACTCCGCCACTTTGCGTCGAACCTAAATACAAGAACGAAGTGGAAGCTTCCTCCCATCCCTTTCCACCTTCAGCGGAGCGAACGGGGGGAGAGGAGGCGATTTCTCTTCTCCGTTCGCTCCGCTGAGGTGAGGAAGGGTGGAGTGCGTCTTGCTTCACACTGTCACTCTTGACCTCCGAACGAGCTCACGCTGACAGGCTGTCAAGACCGGCAATCTTGATGGTGCGGGGTGCACGTTGCAAAATAACTGTGAAGCCAGCCATCAGCGTGTAAGCATTAGCGCACGTTTTAATGCCTCCCTGCCACGCGCAGGAGTTGAATAGGCCGGGAAGGGGAGATCCGGTTCCGGCGGCACGCAGCTTGCCACTGTACTTCCGCGGAGTGGCGCTGCTTTTATGATCAGGGTGACGTAAAAGCATTTGGTTCATTCCTTCTAAATAATTTGTTTGGTGTCTTTCAGAGCAAAACAATAGGTGTTTCCCGTGGTGTGGCCCGACATGGTTGACATTTAGACTATATAAAAAAACGAAAAAACGCTAGAAGTGCCCAGACCGCTTAATTCTCCAACCTGGAGCGTCGGCTTTTCCGCAAAGCGTTTACTAAAGCAACTCGGCGAGATGACAAAGCTAAAAATATGTTCGAGCATAAGGAAAAAAAGTACCCGCTGTGGCATTGAGCACAGTGAAACGTGATGCTCAATTCCTCAGCGCAAACTGGACTGTTATATTTTAAGGCGAAAGCCTTGCATGTCCCATGACGCGAAAAGCCGTCGGCGTTGTGCCCGAAAGATGGCCATAAAAATACGTCACCAAGCACGCGCCGCTCATCAAGATCAAAGCGGACGCGCCTCAGAAATAAAACACAAAGAAAAACACAGCAACGCAGATGCTTCGTCACGAAAGCCGTGAAGCCTGTGGGGCGCTGCTGCTCAAGGTCAAAGCGGACGCGCCTCAGAAATAAAACACAAAGAAAAGCACAGCAAAGCAGATGCTTCGTCACGGAATCCGTGAAGCCGGCGGGGGCGTCGCGCCTGCGCAGTGGGGGAGCGTGATGCCACCACCGGAGCGCCGTGTGCAAAAGGTGCGCTTCGGACTTCATCTGTGCTCGTTCTATGCTTCATGCGATAAACTGCGAGAGGACTATAATGCTTTCGAAATATTCCTACAGTTAAGTCCTCCTGTGTTTTTTTTTGTCTTAAACATAATTTTAGACTCGTCATTCTCCGAGCTTCCTCCGCAGACTGCAGTGATTGGCTCTCCCAAATGCTTTGCGGGAAAGCAGACGCTCCAGATTGTACACTCGTCAACATTGTTAAAGCTTTTTTTTTTCTGGGGGGGGGGGGTTGTTAATAAAAACAACTATTAGCGGGGAGATATTTTAATGACGTCCTCCAATAGTTCCCTCTCGTGACGTCATTACCTTGCGAACGACAAGTTCAGCGGTGTTTGCAGTGAGCCATCCACAAGTATTTGTGCCGATCGTACGCTTATGCTATCTCTTGACGGGTTGCAGCAGCGCTCCCATAGAAATCCATGATATTTCATATACTAAATATAGCCACAACCTAGCGAGGTTAGAAGGGTAGGAGAGCGCAGTGACGCCAGCCGCGTAGCCTCCACAAGCCATGCTCCCTTGACACCTCGCCTGCTTTCTCATTGTATCCATTCTTACTCTCCTCAGATCATCTGACCGTAGCTAGCCTTCGTCTCGCTATGGTGTATTAGCATACACCACAGTGTAGCCCTCGATCTGATAAAACCTACCGGACGGAGCGCGCGCAAGCCTGCAAGGAAGCCTTCTACAATCAACCATCCATCTCACACGTGACATGTCACGCGCACCAATTGCCAAAGAGATCTACGGTCACTTTGGCCACAACATCGTTTAAACTTTTTATAACTAGGCTTCACCAATATTGCAACGTGCCCCTTCCTAGTACTTCTAACCTCCTTGGCCACAACGCCGAAACATTACGCTTTGAACCATTTGCCATGCTACTACTCTATAGTCTATCATATATATCCGCTATTCTTGTGCCAGAATTTCAAGATGATGACTTGTAAACTGCAGGTTTCTCAGTCGAATAAGCCTTTTGATATATTGACACTACGGATAGTATCCAAGTTAATCGAAGCGTACAGTTCATTCTTTGGGTATAAACAAACCGTTGTGATTGTATAAATTAAATAAGATCCCTCCCTAATATTACGGCAAAAACTGTAGTATCTAAGATCTGTATTACATCTGTATAAAACTATATTTTGGAGGAAGCTGACACCACTTTTTGAGAAGCAACAAACTTCAAACGAGTAAAATCTAAAAATAAAGAAAAACACAAGATTTTCCATTTTAACCACAAGAATCGATAATGTGCTGGGTAGATTTTGTTTCTCCTCAATTTGTTTTTTCTTGGGTTCCTGAGACCGATTTTTCAAATAAGGCGATTCATTCTGGTTTCGACGTTTACGATTATTTCCAGTATTCAGCTACTGACATAAATAAGCTAGTGAACCAAAATAAACTGCTAGTATTACGATAAATTTTTCTTCCCCCATTTTTAGCGTTTTACTGGAAATGGAGAGGTCTCGGGTTCGGTACCCGGACTAGGCGGATTTTTTCGGTCACGCACCAGACAACTAGCTTTGTTTGGAGATTTGTGTTTGTCTTTTGTCCCTCTTGTTCCCCTTCTCAAGGGATTATTTTCGTCTACAATATTTTTTTTCTTTTTACGATTTTCTCAGCGATCATAGAACACGCACAGAAACATGGCGAACGCCATGATGGTGCTCTTTGACCTTGTCTGACTGGTCCCAACAGCTCGAGGCGGCGGCTGCGTGGGTTGTTCTGTATATACGTTACTAAGGTGGTGGAATGTCTAATAATTTTTGAGCGCACCGAAAATAAAGTACGTTCAAACTCACCGACTTTGTATTTTTTGGGTGATTTTAACTGTTCTTGTAGAGGGCGTGACAGAGCGAATGGCGCGCGATAAAAAAAAAACCGCTATATATATATTTTTTTCTTTTTTTTTAATAATGCGGTCGAACGCAGTGAGTTCGAGGATGTACTTAGCACGTCAAGTGGACGAGGTGGACAGTACGCGCGTTTTCAAGGTGCAAGCACGCGCTCTGGTAGTGCGTACGTTTCTTTCAACTTTGTAAGAGACAAGGTTGAGCGGTAGAAGGGAGTTAGTAGACCGTGTTTCCCCCTCCGCAAGCCCTCCGCGACAAAGAAACCGCTACTGCCCCTGCGTGCCGATGGCCTTGGCTGTAGAGTTCCGGGTAGCGGAGGGGCTTAGCGGAGGGGAAACACGGTCTACTAAAACGCCCTAATATGCAAGCACTACGGTCCCCGGGGGGAAAAGGGGAGGGAGGTAGCTTTGGCATTTTGGGGGTTTCGAGCCCCCAAACCACTCCCTGTATACGCCACTGCTCACGCCAGTGCAAGCAGTGTGAGGTTGGTCGCGTGTCCTTTAGTGATCATGCTTTTGTATCATTTACGCTGTTCCTTAAAGAAAGCCGAAGAAGTTTGGAATTTAGGAAGTTTAATGCGACGCTTTTAAATTAATAATGTTTTGTAAACAGGGTTCGCCCACATCTTGAAGATTTGGCAAGAGCTAATACGGAAGAGTTCGGACAGGAAACTAAGATAATAGCTCTTGGACGCTTCAGATTTTTTTTTTTTTTTTAAACAGGAGTAAAAGAAAGAAGGGAACGGTGTCCACAAGCCTATGAGGGAGGAATGCACTGTTCCCGGTTCGTTTTCTGACGAAACAATCAGTATAAAAAAACGTCGTGAGGTTCTTGATACTGGAAGCGGTTATCGCTCGGAGAGATACCTACAAAAAAGGCGAAAGGGCAGGGAAAAAAATGTGAGTAAGAATGAAGTAAGAGATTGTGGTATCACTGTCGCGCGATATAGGAATCATCGAACGCACTTTCAAAGGATATTATAAGGAACATTTCAGTTACCATGCGCCCAAAAAAGATGGTTTCCAGAGGTTTTATTTGCTTTTACTGCCGAGATTTTTAGTCGATTTAAGCGAAACGTTAGAACAGCCGATCACGTTACCGGAATTTGAAAAGGCGCTCAGTTTTGTAAAACGTTTAGGAGCGAATTTTGTCCTTTTTTACACTGCGTATTCAGTGAAGCATACAGATTGAAAGTCTTACCCCCGTCGTTTTTGTGCAAGATTCTATACGCAAAAGTGAGGACCCCTCAAAACTTTGTTGTGTGTTATAAACATTATCGTCGGCCCACACCAGACGTGTGGAATAAAAGGGAGGAGCATTGCAACCAATGTGCATGTTGCCAGGAGCGTTCTGGTGTGTTGTGACTCTGTTGTGCGAAAAATTGCCATGTTACACACCAACCTAAAAAAAAAAAGAAAAAAAAGTTCAATTGCGTGTTACACGAAATTCTTTTTTTTTTCTATAATAGAACATGTTAACCTGGGCTCTGTCTTGTGCGACGGTGTACGCATGGCGTACCAAAACTGCGCCCCTTGTTGTAAACAAGTGTGTAAGCGACCATATTCACCTTTTCTTTTCTTTTTTTTTTAATTTCCGTGCGACAATGCTGTTAGCTTCCGCCTTTGCTTTTTTTTTTGTATTTTTCCTAAGCCGTTTTGCCTAAGTATTATTCAGAGTAGTTTCATTCGTGGATTTAAGCTGGAAGCTACAGAAGTGCGTATTTTAGCGTAAGCGGATGATGTGACAATTTCCCCGTAGACTCCAAGAGTGTCAAAAAAGCCGTCGAGCTCACAGAAATGTTTTGCGAAAATACCAGTAGCTCCGTCAACTGGGACAAGTGTCTGGGTCTTCGGCCCGGCGATTTGTCTTCAACGCCGGCGGTTTTTGAACGCGTTGTATATCGCCGCCCCGTCATCCTGAAGTTCCACTGGAACACTACCGCTGCAATTACCAGTTCTGACGAATGGTACTTACCTGAAGTTAGAGCGGGAATTATACGAAGCCTATGGGAGCACTTACTATCAAGTTCACAACTGCTTGTCTCAGATCTTGCATAACTTTGACGGTTACCCTCTAGGGGAACACCCATCAGTGGTGCGCCTTATGACGCGTTTCTCACTGAAATGCTTGTCTTGTGTGTCGAACAAGCGACTAACGAAGAATTTAATTGATTTGCCCTTTTTAATTTCTCTGTATCGTTTTTTGTACCGTGCAGGCCCAAGGAGGGTCAAATTTGGGGGTTTTACGTGCCAAACCAACGGCGGGCATCTGGCACGCCCCAGCGGAGGACTGAGGATTAATTTGGACCACCTGGGGATCTTTTGACGTGCAACCGAAAGCTCGGTTACACGGCGCCTTCTCCGCAATCAGCCTCCGTCAGATTGCGGGCACCTCGGCCGGGATTCGAACCCGCCACATGGGGATCCGTAGGCCAAGCGCTCTCGCCTCGGAGCCACCGAGGCGGCTAACCCAAGGAGGGGTATCTTAAAGTGAGTCAAGCGAATGGTGGTGCTCCAACGCGAATACTTTTTTTTCTTCAAGTTGCTTAGTCAAACACTCTCAGTTAAAGCCTGGATAGTTGCAAAAGATATTCCAGCAGCTTGGTCTGACAACTGCATACTGTGCAGCAGAAAGCAGGAAACTGTTGATCAGGTTTTCCTAGATTGTCGGGACGCATACCTGTTTTGGGACGTCCTGCAAGGGACCCTCAGACAGGACTCCCCATTAGCACCCCATGACATACGTTTTTGAGCGGTGGAAGGGAAAAATTACGTTCCCTACGACATGATCCTACTGCTGGGCCTGCACAGCATATCGAGTGCCGCATGGCCTTGCGCCACGCGGATATCGATGTTCGCCGCGCGCATAAGTGTTTTGTTGAGCACATGTGCTTTTTGAAAGAATTTTGAAAGGACCAGCAACCTACAACCGAGTGGCTGCCACTTTTTGAGGTGTTGTGTACTCTCAAAGACTTGTAGCATGTTCGACATTAGCCAAGATGGCTGGTGTCTTTTAGTGTTTTATCGCGATTGTGTTGTCACTGCCTTGTGGCATCGTCCAAATCTGAAAAAAAAGAAGAAAAAAAGAAAAGAAAACAAAGCCGCGTGCTTGGCGGAGTTGGCTACGCATTCTGTTCACGAAGAGGAATGGGGTTCGAATCCCGCTCGTCCCGGATCCTTATTTTATTCATTCTGTATTCTTCTAAGAAATAAACTGTAGTAAGGTGATAAGCCGAGCGAGTTGGTGGTACTAGTTGAACATGATGAAAAAAAAGCGTTTCATGTCTTTCTTGTGTGTTCGGTTCCTGTCCCCGTCCTCGTTTTTTCCTTTTCTTTTTTTCTTCGCGTTATTTTTTATTATGTTCTAAAAAATCCCTGCCCATTCATGGCTGTCATCGAGTGTTCTTGTTCAGAACAATCCTGAACGTGCCGAGAGTATGAATGTAGCGGTAACGCGCTGTTTCGGGTCATTCATCTTCCGTCGCCGACGCAAGATGCGTGGCCCCTTTCCCTAAGTTTGTAGGTGCATGGTTCACATCATTAAACGGTTATTTTTCGTTCTAAATTCATCTGATTTTTTTTTCTTTGTGACAATGTTGCACCAGGCGGAAAGTGGATATAAATTAACGTGGAAAGAATTATGTGCCTGGAATAGCTGACAATCCATCCTTAAATACGTCTTGTACGGAATCAGCCACTAATAATAGCATTATGTTTTATGCTTATACTCACTGACAACACAGTTATATCTGAAAGTACCTAAGTATATCGCTCTCCAAGTCAACTCTGAAAACTATAGAAGTGCGTGCGACGATTTGTGCGAAATTGTTTAGGAAGTTCCGAAGTTCTTCCTTTGATCGCAGTATCACCATGAAATGGTGAGGAGAATGATAAAGTTATCAGTATATGTTGCGACCGCCGAGCACTCATTAGCTCATCTTTTTTTTATCTACGAAGTTACCGTTTTTTGGTTTTGTTTTTTCACTCGGCAAACATCCAGATTGGACGGAAATTTGCACACGGCATAACAGAGGTGATTACGCCACGTAGAGCTAGATAAGTTAATTAGAAGCGCCTGTCACAAATCTCTGGCCGTGGCATGGTGGAAGAACAGTCTACTGATATACGGGGTAGTGTTGGGACCGGAGCGGCTCGCGTGAGGCGTGTGGTGTAGATCGCAATTGGGCAGGAGATTGAACTATAGGGGGCGCTCTGACCCGTTTGTTGTCCCCATACTCGGTGTTTACTCAACACAAGGCCTGTGCATATGCCCAGAGGCCTTGTGGGCATGTTCTATGTCATCTTCTATAATAGAAGATGACATAGACGGCTTCTTTTTTTTTACTCCGGCCTGCATGAACAATGCAGCATGCACGGTCCCAGCTCAGCACAAAAGCCGAAGTGGGTCAAGCTCGCATTCTCTGAGGATAGATCCGGCACTTAACGTCGCTTCGTCGATTTGTTGTCCCCATCCGTGTAGTTCTAAAGTTAACCGCTTGGGGCGTCACAGTCGCTCCTCCTCCCCAATTGGGGAGGAGGAGCGACCGTGATGCCCCAAGCGGTTAGCCAATTGGGGAGGAGGAGCGACCGCGATGCCCCAAGCGGTTAACTTTAGAACTACACGGATGGGGACAACAAATACAATGACTCAGCGCTCGGCCGACATAACCGAACGCGGCGTCAGCGTTCGGCTGGAGTTCGTCTTCTCCGGTGAGGGGGAGGAGGGGCTCTTTGTTACCACTCCGGCCTGCATGAACAATGCCCAGCTCAGCACAAAAGCCGAAGTGGGTCAAGCTCAGATTCTCCGACGACTGCTTTCGGGGTAGATCCGGCACTTAACGTCACTTCATTGATTGTTTGTATTTTTTACATTGCACTGTGTCCCGCGCTCTATTGTAGAAGCTGACATGGACATGCCCATAAGGCCTGTGGGCATGTGCATAGGCCTTCTGTTGAGTAAACACCGAGCGTGGGGACAACAAACGGGTCAGAGCGCCCCATCGCCGCATAGGCAGTAGAGTCAGTATGGTGGTGGTTGTACGCGTGCACCGCGTGCACGCGCACGTGAGGCGGCACGTGCGAACTGCAGCGACTTTCTGCTGCCCTATCGACTGCAGCGCCGCGATTGTTGTCTACACGCACAGCCTCGCAAGCTCCCATTGCTGACCCGCGCCGGTCCAAACACGTATTCTAATACACTGTAGTGGAAGCTTGAAATCATAGCGCTCAGAAACCAGCACTGCCCACACCGTCAAAATTGAAGTTCTTACATTACTCTTATTTCCGTCAATAAGAAATCCTTTGCTGACGTCACAGTCAGCATTCGCCCAATCGTGGAAGACCAACCACAGCGACGCTTTCGATCGCGCATAAAGGATTCGAAGTAAATAACCCAAATAAAGCGTTGACGAACGCGCGTGCAAGATGCCATTTGTTTTAGGCATTTGCTTTAGAACAGTTACTGTTGCAGACGCCAGCACGCGAAGCGCGTGTAACTACACTCGCAGCATGCTCCTTGGTGCTTGGGTAATTTAGCAAAAGGTCTATTGCACGCACTTGCCTATACTTGTTGCAGGCAAGTGCGCTCAATCTTGCAGGCAAGTGCGTGCAACTTGCTTGCAATCGTCTATGGACGATTGCAAGCAGGGCGTCTGGCCGCCGCCATGTCTCTGATCGGACGGACAAGCCCGTGCAATTTTAAGCTTGCACCGCAAGCTGCACGTACATGCACTCATGGGGCACCAGTCGGGGCGCCATGCTTGCAATTGACTGCAGAAGTAAAATTTGATGCCCACCCAGTGGCGTCACGAGGGTCAGTGGCACCCGGGGCGGTAGTCCGCCGCGACCCCCCCCCTGCTCTCGCGTGGCCCGCCACGACTCCCCCCCCCCCCCACTCTCTCGCGTGGCTCGCCGCGACCTCCCCCCCCTTCCCCCCCGCTCTCGTGGCCCGCCGCGACACCCCCCTGAGCCCTGCACCCGGGGCGGTCCGCCCCCCCTTGTGACGCCACTGTGCCCACCAGTACCCTTTCGAAGTTAGGGTGCCTCGATGTCCTTCTTTTTAGGGTGATGCCATTCAGAGGCAAATGAGGAGGCGCCATTGGCCGAGAGCTGGCTGGTCGTGTTCCAGGGTGTCTTCACAGACTCGAATGTGGCCAGCCAGAAGTCGCGAATAATGCCCTGGCGGTGGTGTCGCGATAAACAAAATTAGTAAGTACGTCGGAGTAACTCTCGGTGACTGAAAATATGGTTCACGTGATTTTCGATCACGGTCATGAAAAATCAGATTCCAGGAGAACGATCGGCGTGATCCGTACGCCAGGTGCTGAGGGCCGGGAAAATTCCGTCCGAGCGGTCAGACTCCGACCGAGCAAAACAGAGTTAGATCGGCACATTCGATTCTTACATTTTTTTTGCATGATCATAATAGAAACATCACGTGCACTATATTTTCAACCATGAAGAGTTACTTCATTTAACTCTTACGCACCTATTAAAATTGTTTCTCGCTACCACCACTACGGGACTATTTCCGGCTTCTGGTTGGCCAAGAGAGCACGCAACGCCTTTTATCTGCGTCTCGTGCACGCCCTAGCTCTGCCCGCTCCTCCCATTGACCAAACTCTCTCTATACACAAGGTTCAAGGTGTTTTATTGGCTAAACATCTGAGAGCCTGAGGCAATCAAAAGGCAGACGCCCGTGCAGCAGTGTGCTGGTTACCTCCTCGACTGTATGTTAACAAGTGATAAAATTTAAAATAAGGAAGTGGTGATGATGATGATGAGCATGTACAGGTGGATATTTATAATGAATCGGGTTATACTATTTACACGTTCAGGTCCAGGTTCCGCACCAAGTCCTTAAACTCGGCCACGTCAGGGGCTCGGCGAGCATTAGCTGGCAGAGAGTTCCAGAGAGCGGGGGCCTGAACGAAGAGGGTAGAAGAGGCACTGGTCGTGCGGGCAAGGCGCTGGTCCAGCTTCGATGGGTCACGCCTTGACCTTCGGAGGTATCCATCCGGGATGGAATAGTCCCTGTGAAGGACCCGCCTGGCGAGATTTCGGCGTCTTTCAAGTCTGGACCACCGGAGGGCCTGTAGCCACCTGTCGTAGGGTTGTTTGTCTGTTCTTCGCTCCTGTAGGTACAGGGCTGTGCTTGATGCTTTCCTTTGTACGGACTCTAGCCGCTTTTGGAGGTCCACCTGGTGGGGGCTCCAGATGGTGGCACAGTACTCTAGAACAGGCTCTGCATTCGTAGTACCACAATAGACCTTTCCAGATACCGCCTTCTGGGCGCTGCCATCTTTGTCTTCTGGGCTGTGGAAGGCGTTCTGAGCGTGCGCAGTAGCTGTCTTCCACGAAATATGAGACGCCACGCATGCGTAACAGTCCAGTGACTCAGCATTTTTCGACTGGAAGATAAGAGCTGGAACGGTCTATAGTAGTACCCGATGCCGACAGTGCGCGCACAGAGCAAATACAAAGAAATCGACGAGAACAAAATGTCGCCGTATAGCACAGTCAGTGCCACGAGCGCGTGCAGGGACACGCTTTTCCAGGTGCTTCACAACAAAAGAGAAAAAGAACGTTCGGAACAAAATGGTTAAGTAAAGCGCACATGAAGGCGCCCTGCCCTATTCGATGTAAAGTGCGAAAAAGCGCCAAAGTCGAATTCGCGCTTGTTGCACAGTTCACCTCTTACCAGACTTGTACCTGTTACATGAAAACTGTAATGGATTCCAACAGGGAGTATTCGTAGACCATGTTTCCCTCTCCGCTAAGCCCTCTGCAACGAAGATGCCGCTACTGCGCCTGCGCGCCGGTGGCCTTGACTGTAGAGTTCCGGGTACCGTAGCGGATTGCGGACAGCGTTGCGGGACGGCGAAAACGATCTACGAAAACTCTCATAATAACAAATTACCGAGCCTCAAATGTAATGGACTGCCGTTACAAATTATTTTCGCTGAAAGTAACGAATTAGTTTACTCTTTACGTTACAAAATACTTTCACGTTACTTTCACCTTACTTTTCCCGTACACTTATCGAGAAAACAATAAAAACAATTTTGATGTTAATAAGAGAATGTTCTGCCACACTATATCTCATTTCTCATATGCTCGCATTATGGTAGTCCTTGTAAAAATAAAATATTGTATTCAGGAGAAAGAATGTAGGTGCACTCCGTTTACCTGTAAGCTGGCAAGGTAGCGAAAGCTGCAACCACACCCGCCATCCCGCTAGCTTACGGCGACCCGAAATTTTCCCTGGAATTCTGCAGACAAAGCTAGCGGTGCTCATGCTCAGTAGTGGCGTCTACCTCCGCTAGAAGATTCGGAGGTGAAGAACCGATCTAGGAAAGCTCCCTTTTGAAACGGACCTTTCAAGGATGAGCACAACGTCTCGAAGCTGCGGACTCGTGCCTGTAGCTTTGACGCACTGTCAGCTTATGCATGAACATTTGCATGCATTTGCACATTTGCATGCAGTACTCAAAAATGCATGGGCTGCATGCGTTGTCTCCTTAACTTTTTTTTTTGTGTGCATATTTGTATATGTTTTGCACCTTTTCCTAATGGTTCAAGTGACCGGCCATACAAAAAAATCGTGTTTTCTTTTCGGTTAATTATTCTCCTCTTCACGATGCTTTCTATTTTGCTGAACTTGCTATCTTTTTGTTGCTGAATTGCCTGCTCATGTTGCTCCAGTTTTTGTATTATATGTTCACAGTTTTAAGTAGTAACGAGTAATTAGAGTAATCATTACCGATAATAGCAACAAAATTACATTGCAAATTAATGCGCCAAAAAGCAACGGGGCAATTCTTAAAAAAGTAACGAATTACAAGTAATCCGTTACTTGGAACGGATTATTTCCCAAGTTCGCCTCTTACCTTCAAAGCTGGCTTCACTGCGCAGGCTCGCAGGTGCTAGCTCGCGATCACAGCGCTCGCTCCAATCAAATACAGGTACGAAAACGAAATATAGATGAGAATTTCGGGTACTAAAGTGACATTGGGCATTACTGTCGTGTCGTGATCATACTGCTTACGTGTTATTTTTGGAAAGTATGGCGGAGCGAGAAAGGAAACCCGTTAATGGAAACTCGTTAATGTTCCGCGTGACCCTCATTGGGAAACGGCGCCAAGTAGGCAAGAAAGTTCGAAGACGCACGCAGAAAATATCGATAAGATACGGGCATAGACAATTGACTCGTGGAAGGGGGAAAAGATATCAACCCTCTTCAGTAAACCACCATATAGACGAAGACTGCCGCTCACGCATACTATATTCACGCTCCGATACAAAATAACCTCCGCAAGCACAACATTAGGTAAGTCTTTCCCAGGTGCGTGTACCTGCAAAGAACAACAACAAAAAACAATTCGATGAAACGTTTGCGCGGTGCTCGGCTAATTGCAGCGGAGCAAGCGAGCTGAAGAACGGTGAAGCGGATAGCAGGATGGACTCTCAAGGCTTGTCTTCCGTCATCGTGATTGTGTTTTCGGAACTGGGAGACAAGACGTTCTTCATCGCCGCCTTGATGGCCATGCAGCATGCCAAGTCATCCGTCATCGTCGGGGCCTTCTCCGCAAATGTTGTGATGACTGTTTTATCGGGTGAGCTTCGACAGTCCCTTTACAATTCGGTTGAAGAGAGAAAGAATTAGCGCAAACTATGGTCACTGACAAAAAGAGAGGGAGGGCAGGGCGAGTCTTTCGAACGCCCGTGTCGCTGAAGCGTTGTCGAAGGCATTTGGAGTGCAAGTTCGTCTGCTTGTTTAGCAGGAGTTGTTGTGGCATCAGAAAGACGCCGAGCTCCGATTGGCTCTAATTGAGGGATAGTGGGTAGACATAAAAGCAAGCTGCCTTGAGGTCTACCCACTATACTTCAATCAGAGCCAATCAGAGCTCGGTGTCTTTCTGACGTCACCACAGCCTCCTGCAAAAGTAGCAGACGAACTTGAAGCTCCGCACAGGGTCCTCGCGCTGCAGGATAAGTGAGGCTCCTTTGGCGCGTTTGCTATCCCCGGCTAAACCAATCGCTTACGAAGAAAAGCTCACATGGCCGTATTCACTGTGTGCGATGGGTTTAGTCGATGATACCAAAGACGACGAGGGCCATGACGATGTATTGAGCTTGATTGGCTGCATCAGATCGCGTCTGCTGGGGTCGGACTACACCGTGGGTCGGACGGACCTCATGTGAAACTGCGCCGCTTGGAGCTTTTTGTTGATTCTGTCGGTTTGCTTCTCTCGTAGCGATGGTGGGGTCAATGGCCTCTGTGTTGCAGAAATCGCACACGCATTACCTTTCCGTCTTCTTGCTGCTCCTTTTCGGTGCGAGGATGATCGCGGAAGGTGAGTCCAGCGGATCCCTCTGTTGAACGTAACATCTTTAACACATATGTGCGCGTATCGTTCTCCAGGCTACACAATGAACGAAGCGGACGAAAAAAGTATCATCAAAGACGCCGAAACAGAGGTACACACTGATTTCTACGCCCGGTAAATAAACGCGGCTTATCCGCGACTGCCGAGTGCAGAGTATGGATATATTGTTAGAACGTTTTGGTACGTTTACACCAGAGTTTTGCAGACTAATGTTCTCGTTCTGAAATATACGTACCTATGGGAATACTTGGCTGTAATGCCGTGCTAATCCGATCAAAGCTGCCTAAGAGACTTAAAAAGTATATTGTAAGATGGAGGGAATATTAAGAGATGTGCATCATCCATGCTTGCGATGTGATTGCCATATAGCTGCATAGAAGGCTAATACGGGAAAAAAAATAAAAAATAAAGAAAAAAATAAAGAAGATATATCAGATCCAGCTAAGCCCTTTTGCGAGAAACAATGAATATCATTGTAAGTCAATGTGTAAATATAAATATACATGTATGTATATAAAGTTTTTTTTTTCTTCTTAAAAAATATTTGCCACAGTGGTTCACTATGTCGTTTGTTGGTTTCGTTTGAGCTAGGTTTATTCTGGGGGGGGGGGATTTTTTTTTACCCTTTTTTACTCAGATGTAACACAGGATCTTACCACTTTCTAAAGTACTAAACAGCCTCGCTGTACATCAGGGGTTTCCCCAGGGATTTAAATTAGGGCGGGGGGGGGGGCGGGCGGGGGGTCACTAAGAATAGAGGAGTCGTTGCGAATAAAGAGGGTGCCTTCAGAAAAACAAGGGGGGGGGGGTTCGCTTCCCCTTGGGGTGTGTAGGGAAATCATTGCTGTACATGTTCGGGCGCGGCACTGGCCATTAATCAGTTTCCTTTTGCAGACGACCCAGTCCAGTTCGTATTTGGTGAAATTGGCGGGAAACTCGGGTCTGGCGCAAACGTTCTTCCTGATCTTTGTCGGAGAGTGGGGCGACAGGTCCCAGATAACCACCATTGCAATGGCGGCAAACGAGGTACGCGATCCGACGCTGCGGATGATCGCTTATCGCAAACAAGTTTTCTGTTGTTTGTTCAGGGAATCGCTAGGGTGCTCCTCGGCGCTATCTTGGGACACGGGCTGTGCGTCTGTGTTGCAGTTTACGGAGGCCAGTTGGTTGCCCACAAGTTGTCCATTCGTTCAGGTAGCAATCATTTGTGGGCTTCCCTATAAGTGACACCCCGTTTCACTGTAACTGGCAAAGGGCGAACGCTACAGCCCCCTCGAACCAATCAGAACGACGGAGGAGGTGCACGTGACAGCCCTTACCAAAGAGGCCAGAGCGTAACCCAATCACTTGGAGAAGAGAGGAAGGAGGAACTCCTCTTACCCACACCCTCTCTTCTGTGACACAGACGTCGCTTTTGTCCCCCTCGGAGATTAGCCTGTCGCTCAAAATTCGCACAAAAGCGGTGTTTCACTTCCGCCCGTAACTTCGGCAGCACTGCGCGCAACTCAAGAAATTTATAGAAATTAAAAAAGAAATGTTAGGCTAGGTGGCGCAAGCTGCCACCTGTTACAAAGGGTATAGCCATTACCATTCATTCATCCATCTGGAAAGAAGGTCATTTTGCGCACTGTTCATACGCCGCGCGAAGTAGTTCTTACGAAATTTAATTGTCGGAGGAAGAAGCGATACTTTTGGCGTTTGAAACGTAACCTCTTGATAAGATAACGCTTACCTAATCTAAAATGCACCTATGCATACCTTAATTCTCTAGATAAAGGGGGAAATTAAAAATGCTCCGCAAAAAGCCGGACTTTTTTTTTTTTTTTGCTGCCGTTTTTGAGGAGATAACAACGAGGTTGGGAGATAACAAGTATTGAGATAGAGCATAGTCACATGGTTCTCTCCGACACGCTGATTGGCTCGCTGGAACTGTAGCCTCTGCCGTTTGCCAAGTTACGGTGCATCTGTAACGGAGCATAGCTGTGCCGCAACCTGTTCATTCGCCTTACTTTCTCTTTTCAGTTACGTTTTTGGGAGGCTTCGTTTTCTTGTTGTTCGCGATCTCCAGTGTCCTTATGGGCCCCTGACATTTGAGTTCAAGATCACGAAGAAAACTTGATTGTTTCATTTCACCGTATAGGTTTGTCCGAATAAACTAACGCATTTCTGTTTATGCCTGATACTTTAATACTTTGAACTTAAAGTATATATGTGACGATGGTGTCTAATAAAATCAGTTGGGAGTTGGTGCATGCCTTGTCGTCTTTGTGTATTTATTGTACTCGTTTTTTTTTTCCTGCTTTCTGCGTTGAAAGAGGAGCTCAGGAAACATGGCGTAAATAGATAAATTTAATCTTGCACGAAATTATTGAAGAATGTACGTCCCTTTGGTGACAAGCACAGGTTTACAAAACTTGATAGCTATAAAAAATAAAGAAAAAGTATTTTTTACCGCAGAAATTGACTACACATCGCCAAACCTTTTTATTTTTCGCCCAAATTAGTTTTATTTATTTATTTATTTATACATACTGCAACCTCATATGAGGTTATTGCAGAAGTGGAAAATAGAGATACATAAAATACAGATATATGTAGCGATAACGGTCCGAATAGGTGCCAAAGTATCGGAACGAACCGCCATCTTATTAAAATGTTATAAGTGATCTGAAATTTTCAATGGCAAATGGCAGCCGATGGATCCCTCGAATACATGGAGCTCTGAAGGCAGGGCCGGATTTTTGGTTCAGGCTTGGGAAGGCAGGGGGGGGGGGGCACTAGGTGTTTTGAAGGAGCAGTTTTATATGAAATTGCTTTTTATTACTGTATATATTAGTTGCATTTTAAAGTAAAGACCGGCTCATGCTTCTACTGATTTTCTCCGCTAGTTTGCTTCCTGTTCAAGTTTCCCATTCGTGCCCTTCATCATTTATGTGTTTTTTCTTCTCACTTTTTTTTGTTCGGATTGTGAATTTCCGGTCCTCTTTACCATTGATGTGTTATTAAATTACCCATAGATGCTTATGAGAAATGTGCATCAAAATAAATGACCATAAATCTGGAGTGACATAATTACATTACAGCACGTTTCTTTTTTCCAGCAGGTTGTGAGCTTTAAAAAGAAAGCGCTTGAACGAACACATTTATGACAAAGCGACAAACCAGTGACAGGTACTAATTATAATATTTTTACCGCCCTGCTGCAATTTCCTGACCACATGTCACGCGTACAGGGAGGAAGGTTCCTTTCTTTCCGAGTGAACAAAGATGACAACATATGATGATATGTAATACAATTAATGCAAGGGTGCAAGCGAGCTGAACAAGAATGACGACAACATAGTTTCTTCCTTCACGGAGGAATCAGACTCTTTTCGCTGTAGTTTCAAAGACAGTGCGAAGCATGACTTCTTGAATCAAATACTATATATAATATTTCGCGAATGACTGCGCTTCGCTATTTGAAAAGCGGGTAGCCGCGCATTCACAGTCAACAGGCGCTTGTTTGCCTAGTTCAGTGATTCTAGGTTGACGAGGTTGTTCCTGCAAATGAGACAGTACAGAAGCTCACATTTGCTTACATTACAGAAACAAAGCATTGCAGCGCTTCGTGTGTGTTCTTCCTTGTCCAGGCATAGGATACCGAGCCTTGGTCTGGCTGCCGCGCCAACACAACTTACTAGCGCCACCACCGACGTAGGAGAACGAAAACAACCGGTCAAGTCTAGTATAAAACGTCGGGTACACGTAAAATTGTGACGTCACAAGTTTGGTCTGTCTGTCCAGTGTGTGTCGCCGTGTCGGCCGTGTCTTGTGGTAGTGGGGTTTTGCAAGGATCAGCATCTCAGAATGTAATCTTGTACCTTACGTCTCGTTCCCGTTGCATCTCCAGCTGCACGAAAATGCGGCTAGCACATCGACTAAAAATCTACGAGAGTTTAGAGGCTTAGTGCGGCGTAGTTCAAAGCCGACTCGAATTTTTGCGGTCGATCGCATTGAATGACGCGATACGTTCATCAGCCGAATGCCATCAGTCCGTTCGGCCCTCGACTATTTTTAGTTTACTTGTCTAGTCAGCTCGCCGCTCTGTGCACAGTCCACATTCCGTTATGATCCCCCATATCATTTACATCCTGTTTTTTGTAACCGGGATTCACGCGTCGGCGATCGAGGAGCTCCAGGGTGCCGTACCGAATGCAGACTTCAGAAGCGTCCTCGAAGATGGCAAGGTATGCTGGTCGTTTGTTTTTCTACCTGAATATCGAGAACGACTTACGTGGAGCTTTTCGTATGCGTTGAACGCGGTGATAGCAGCGGGAGTGCTGTACTATCACGTCACTGTAACCGCCATCGTGAGTGCGTTTACACGGAGCGGTTGCACGACGCTTTCCGTGCATTGAATTTGTGTTTCTTCGTGTCTTTTTTTGTTGTTAACACTCGTGCTACTTCCGTTCTTCCTTCATCGTGCCTCACAAAGAAATGAAATTACTGGATTGGCTCGTAGATAATTTTGTTGTATTTTTTATTTTTTATGAAGCAGCGTATCTTTATCTTGTTTGTCCCTTTTTACTACCTCAGCCAACTGTAAACGCGTGCTTCGTTCTCGTCGAAAAAGAGGCTCGCACCTATCGTCTAGAGTTCGGTTTGAGCCGCGGTGTGAGATAGGGGCTCACCATGGCCTGAGCTGATTGGGCTACGATAGTGTACTGCTAGAAAAGGCGCAGTGTTTGAAGAAGTAAAATGTTGGAGAGGCAGTCCTCAATTCGGAATGCACCCGTTCGCCCGAGTGAGTTAAGCTCACCCGATGAAATGCGACGGGAGACAACTTTTGAGACTTATCAGACTCTTATCAAAATTGGAGCGAGGTTAGCAAAGAAGACGTAGAAACTCAAGAGGAGCTGGTGAATCGTTCTCATAACGACCCGACACTAGAAAGTAAAATATATTGAAAGGAACGTGGTCAATAAGTAACAATGTCAGTTCATTACTAGGCTAGGTGGCACAAGCGACCGCTCGGCACAAGGGGTACAGCCAGCACCATCTATCCATCTTTCCGTTAGAGCTGTTTTAGAGGGTGGTCATATTATTTTTCTTGGCTCGGCATAGACTAGTTTGTTTCGTTGTCCAGGCTAGCCAGGGGCGATTAGAGGGGTCCGGATGTCCTGACCCCTTCGATTCTGCAGTGTAAAATTTAGGGCGAACGAGGAAGAGGGGGGTTTCTAAACGGTTCGCTGACCAAGACCTGACCCCCCCCTCAGAAATTCCTGCATCCGCCCCTGAGGCTACGAGGTTCCACTGTCGATTCCGAGGCTAAATAATTTTGTGACGGTGCTTATTCAATTTACAGAAAAAACGGCTTAGGTGATAAGAATCCCCGAATCAAAGCCTTATTTCCTGTTTTTTCTTTTTTTACAAAATGATAGGTGGGAAGTTGCCGTGTCGACAACGGCTTTTAATTTAAACGATTTGGGCTGAAGGAGTGAGAACTGATGTTCTCTTTTATATGTCTTCCTGCTCTCCGAATTCTCGTTGCCCCTTGGTTGCGTCTACAGTAGGAGGCAAAGGGGGAATGGGCAGGTTAGGGCCTTTAAGGCAATCCAATCCTAAGTTTACCGTTTGGCTATTAACAGCTTCTTCCAGATTGGCCGTGTGCTGGTCGAAAGTTGCATGTGGACTTTTGGACGGTCTTACTAGAGATCTTGTAAGCTGCACCTTATACCCTGTTTCACTTTGCAACGGACCGCAGCGAGCCTTCCCAACCAATCCAGTGCCTTGAACGTATCACGTGACTACATGCCCCGCGTGTCATCGTGCCTCTCCCGAAGCTCACGTGACACTCGCGTGGCTTTGGATTAGCTCCAATGGCTCGTAGCGTCTGCTGCGGTTCATTGTAAGATAAAATATAGGAACTGGAACTTTGACTTTTAAAGTGTTTCAGCTAGAGGTGACTGCACACTATTTCTAGCAGTAGGTCTATTTGAGGGGAGCTGACTCAGTTTCATTGTGCTTGGGGGCTAGAGTCGCAAGGTAGCCCGGCTCCACATATTTCTGACTTGTGACTGTGAGGAATTGCGTTGACCATGCGCGCGACTGAAAATATGTATGGTAACATGTCACCCGATTGGAGGAAGTCGTTCAAACTCGAGTATGGCTAAAATGCCCCCTGGAAAGCGCATGAGAGTTTGGTTGAGGGAGATTCAAATTTAGCATAAATAAATCGGTCGGAACATATAAGAGCCCATATTTGTTATATGAATCTAGTAACTTAGATTTGGACTTCGTTATAGGTCCAAACGTACGAGTTACTGTTTACTGTTCAATACGTCACTGGGGCTTAGTGGAAAATTAAATTTTCACCCAGACTGATCAAAAGGAAGGGAACCGCAAAACGATCAGACACGAGGGCTTCTGAGGGTGGTGCATCTATTAATTAGTATAGACTGTATTTCCTGACTATAGTCTGCATCCGGTGCATAGTCCGCACGCCGTGCGTAGCTTGCACCTAGTGCCTAGTCTGAACGTAAAAATTACCATACACAGCAAACCTTGACAAATGCCTGCTGTATTGGATGACAAAGAAAGCTTGAATCATACATAAATGAACATTGATATACTCAGTTATTCATAAAATCCTTCACATCTTGATGCAGTGA
The DNA here is from genome assembly GCA_037355805.1 of Ixodes ricinus. NCBI lineage: Eukaryota > Metazoa > Arthropoda > Arachnida > Ixodida > Ixodidae > Ixodes > Ixodes ricinus. Next base: position 91,688 of record JAZHYW010003765.1, on the reverse strand, counting down.
ACTATCTAGAAATAAACAAATCCTTTTATAGTCTGCGCCTGTATATAGTCTGAATCGGGTAAAATGTGAACTTAAACATGCATAGCCTACGAACAATACATCGGAAAGTACGGTACAAATCATTTTGTTCCAAATTTAGTTTTTTTCCACTGAACGAGAAATATTTAGATTAATAGAAAATTGAATTTTTATAAATTTTATTCCTGGTATTGAAATTTTAGCTCAGTGTACTAAAAAATGTGTAACAGAAAAAAGAGCTACCTCTGTAATAGTTTGCAGATAATTTTTAAGATGTAGCTCATTCGAGACACGTTAGATTTTTTTTTTGTTGGAAAATTTATTGATAAACAGAGTGTGTCCCAAAAGGAGGCGTGGTGACTAGCTACCTCTGTAATAGTTTGCAGATAATTTTTAAGATGTAGCTCATTCGAGACACGTTAAATTTTTTTTTTTGGAAAATTTATTGATAAACAGAGTGTGTCCCAAAAGGAGGCGTGGTCACTCGTTACTTGCTTTCGAAAAGAGTGTTTTTCAACCCGAAATATGACTTTCTAAATACTGCGTGAAAACAAAAACTGTAAAAAAAAATTAAACAAAAAAAAATGTTGAAATTGATTTTTTAAATAGTTTTTCCTTACCCTGTGCCCTTAATCGATTTAGCAATTATCATCGCGAAAGATTGGGTTAAAAAAAAATGGCCAACCAAATCTTTGATGAGATTTTAAAACGGGCCGTCAAAAGCTTAGCAGTGGCAAATCTACTGCAAATGTTTTACTCGGCAGAAGTTATGCTTAAAAGAAAACATACTCGCTCATGTGTTGATGCTTGTATTGCGTGCTTGCTCTCAAGGTTAAAACGGCGAACAGCGGCAGACAGTAGGTGTTTCGAAAGTGGTCTTGCTCCATGTACAGACAGGTTTTCTTCTGCATGCATAAAAATCGTAAGTTACCAAAAGATTTTTGCAAAGTATTTGAGTAGCATATGCATCTTCAAGGTGAACTGGTCCAGAATTCATTAAGAGCACTCTCCTTTTCATATTTTGACTGGGGTGTACTCGGGTGCCTGTTTGTATTGTGCCATGATTGATGTATCACACTTGTAGCCTTTGCTTCATTGCCAATACAAGTTCATGTTACTACAACATCCGATGTAACAAAGTTGTGCACATAACTGTGTTACAGGCAAAACTGCGTTATGTGGAAAACTACTTTACGTGAAAAACTACATGACATTGTTGTGTAGTTTTCATGACACATGTGTCATCTGATGTGACACATGACACATCACAGGAAAAACGGGTTTACACCTCGTGTAGTTTCAAGAATCTGTGCGTTACATGTGAAACTGCATTGCATCCAATGTCGTTTTGAGCATTTGCACCTTACTCTGTGAAACAATGTTGCAGGTAACTCCTACTACAGATGTACATGTGCAAAACTGCATTACATCTGATGCCAGAGTTTTGATACGTTGCATCTGATGTCTCTCTGTGCGTTACGTGGAAACTGCATTGCACATAACTACGACATCGGATGTATTGGCGAGGAGATGGAACTATGGGGGTGCAGTTTCATTATCATCGTCACCACCACAAGCAATCGCTGTGTGGCAAACAAATCCGGTGCCAGCACTCGCTTAGCGTACGTTGCGTTGTTTCCATGGTCGCTGCATACTTGTTTGCAATATGGTGCGCACTTGCTGCTTACCGCAGTGCTCGAAACATGCTTTTGAACCAGGTCATATGCAGCACGGTAGACTGTGCATGTATGCGATGATGCGGATGCTGTTTGCCGTCGGCTCTGGTGCAACGCTGCACTCGATGACAGGATCGCAGTTCAGCTCGCCTTCAACGATACACCGCTTGCTTTTGCCCATGTCGTCTATGATTGTTACAAGAGACAGCGTAACTGAAAAGAGATGTATGTGTTTTGTGAATCATTCACAAAAAGAAGGACAATGCGGCTGCCCCGGCACGCCCGCGCACGCAGATATCTGCAGACGGAAGTGGTGGTGGGGGGGGGGGTGTTCAGCCTATCGTGTTCGAGAACCTCTCTCTCATCCTTCCATTGCCCCCCCCCCCCCCCCCTTCCCTCTGAATCCACCACTACCACACATGCGCTTGTTTTGCCTTCCAAGAGGACTTTGATGACATTGAACGCCAGAGGGGACTAGGCTACTTTTATCTATATCCGTTTAGGTGAAAAGAATAGTGTTGCATACCTCACACAAGCCTTGCGTCGTCGTCTTCTATGGCAGCGAATGCACTAATGACTGTGGTTGGAGGGTTTGTTTGCTACGCAGCAATAGTTCCCGAGGTGGCCGCTAGGGAGCGCCGCTCCTCGATCTCCTCCCCAGTACGGGCAAAACTGCGTGATCTGTGACGTTGTTCCGAGCACTTGAGTGAAAATGCGTAACTCCAGGCCAGAGCCACGGTGTCCCCACCGAATGCGGCCCAGCAGGCTGCCAACACCGAGTTCTGGCACGGCTTCTTCGGCGCGGTGTCGGTCATCGTGGTGTCGGAGCTCGGAGACAAGACGTTCTTCATCGCTGCCATCTTGGCCATGCGCCACTCTCGGCTCGCCGTCTTTGGTGGTGCCATCGCAGCCCTTGCCATCATGACAGTGCTCTCCGGTGAGCCCTCATTGCCATCGTGGCCAACATACTTAGACCTACCAGTTGACAAGCTCCACACAAGAGCATTGCTCAAAAGCGGTCTTTCCCCATTGCCCGCACGCGAGCCGGTACGGGCAGATTGCATTCCTAGTGCCCCCACTCCCATGGGCGGAAGAGAAGCACCGTTTTTGAACAACACTTATTTTATGCAACCATTTGTGGAATATGTTCACCATAAAAAACCCAGTAGAATCACTTTCTACTGCTGGCAACAATGCATCCAACATTCCACCGGTTCCATCGCCTCTTTCTATTTGGGCTGGGCCGATAGTGTAGCTAACGCCATGGAGCGGACGTGCACATCGCAAGGAGCTGCCGGGCATTTTAGGTAGCTTGTGAATTGACTTTGATCTAGTAACGTTGCTTGTGGCCTCTTGTGCAACAGTTATGTTTTCAGTTTTACTATACTTCCAATTTCGCATACTGTATAACGCCGTCAAAGCCACGCACTCGCAGCCAGTAGCTTCGACAGTGTTGTACGTTCTGTACAAAACGGGACATGTAGTCGTAATTCAAAAATTACTGTATGTGCATTGTATTTGAACCAGGAAGACTGCGGTAGACAGATAGCATCCCTTGTTGTTGCACATTTTCTCCACCTGCTTTTTCTGCAGTGTGGCTCAGACATTCAGTAGGTGGGGGGAATGGGAACATGCCCTAGATCATTAAAAACGGCACACCGCCGGTCAAGTTTTCCTTCTGTATTTTGAGGACCGAATATCATTACCAGGCACTTCTCCGATGTGTTCCCTTTTTTAAATCGACAGATGTGCTTGAAGTGTGCAATTGGCGACGTCGCGGCACTGGTGCCTGCTCTCTGAAGAGTTTTTGATTCTTCGCACCAGGTTTTTATTTCGGTATTGCTCGTCACTTTATATGAAGAAAAAAAAAAAGAACAGAATTGTAATTGAAAGCATAGTTCCTCGACTATTCACAAGAAGTATTAAATGTTGGGAAGCTTCAGAGATTTCTTTTATGACGTGGAAATCATTGATCCTAATTGTCACGAATAAACCAAAGTAGACTAGTTTGAATGCCGAAAATAAATTAGTGGGTCATCTGATGCTTTGTCATCAGACGACGAAGTATGTAATGAAGGCATAACCTGTTGCTCTCTCTTTCCCATGTTTCTGTAGCTGTCCTGGGCTTTGCAACCACCGTCATTCCGCGTGTGTACACGCACTATCTCTCCATCGCCCTGTTTGTCTTCTTCGGCATCCGCATGATCAGAGAGGGTAAGTTGCCCATTAATAGGCACCTTCTTAAAGCGATGGATTTACATGGGAACCCTCCAAGGGTCTTTCTTGTTCTCATTGGTCCGACCGCATAATATCGCGTGATGTCGTGGCGTCACGCGACTTTAATTTGCCTGCTAAATTTAGCGGGAAAATTGACGTCACTTTTCAGGTCGTGGTGTCAAGTGATGTAACGATGTCATCTGACATCAATTTCCCCGCTAAAATTAGTGGGAACATTGGCGTCCCACGATCCGAGCAGGGTTCGCACGGGTCCTCGAAAGCCCTTGAATCTGGAAGTTCCATGTTCAGGTCCTTGAAAACCCTTGAACCTTGTCATTATAGTCACTAGCACTGCTTTCTACAATAATAAAGCATAATTTTCTTACATTCTTATTAAAATATTAAACTTTTAAATTTCAAACGAGCCGGTTTTACTTTGTGGTATCAAAATTAAGACATTTAGCGGATATTTGTTAAGTGCTTTGTCCCATAAGTAGTAGTTTCGGTTTTGTCTATTCGACCACCTTCGTGGTCTTGTTTTGCTTTTCCTCAGTGGTTCGCGGTCATTGCATTTCCTTAGCATGTTTGTTAGCTGCGCTTGGTTGGCTCAGTCCATAAACGCCTCAGATGGCGCACGGTGCACGTGGACGCACTTGAGGTTGCGTGAGACACCCAGGAAGTGCAACTTGCAGTGGTCATATACAATCTTTAGGGAAAACATTCAATGTCTCATCTGTGCGAGAGTCGATGACGAAAAAAAGCCATATCAGTTGTGTGAAACACTGAGGCAACACGAAGACGACGACGATAGCTTCACGAGTCGCTGCACGCCATGCGTAAGTGAACTGTCAGCTGACCAGCAGGTGCTAAACCTGAACAACGTGGTTAAGATTCACGAGTTCGTAATGAAAACAGTTGCAGGGCGTTAATGAAGTTGTGGTATTATAAAATTACCAGGTACAACACTGTGCTTTAAAAAATAAAAAGAATCTTTACAGGTCTTTGAAGGTCCTTGAAAACTCTCAAATTGTTTTCTCTTCAAAACCTGTACGAACCTTGCTGAGGTCACAAAACATGTTGTCACAGTGTTACGTGACCTGACATCGCATGATATCATATCGCGTGACATAAATTTCCCCGCTAGTGAAAAAATCATTATGGTGTTGGGTGATGTCACGTTTTCCCCACTAAATTTATTGGGGAAATGCATCCACTAAATTCTGATAGAAAGTGCTGCTCGTCAAAAACCCAGTCAGGCGCTACCGTGTCTCCAATGCGTTTGACAGCGGCATATCTATGCCAAGCGATTTCTTTCGTTGGCTGTCTCGTAGAGGTCGGCGGCGTCCGTCGCCGTCCGACCTGCTTCAAACCGTGTGATTAATGCCCGAAAATTAATTTCCAGCATATTACATGGATCCTAATGAGGGCTTGGAAGAGTATGAAGAAGTCCAGAAAACGCTGAGCAAAAAGGAGCTGGACGTGAGTCTGCCATTCAGCCTGCTACCGTGCCTGTCATGCCTCTCGAGCGATGTGGAAGATGGATTCCACCGATAGGCTCTTTGCATGCTTTGTGTTTCCTTTTCAGAAACCCAAGAGCCCTTTAAAAGATATGTGGACAAGTGCGTGATTGGGTGTAGCACATGCTGCCAAAGTTCCTGGGGTTCTTGAATGAATAGATACAAGTTTACACTGATGCTCGCTGCACGGCAAAAATGACAGGGAGTTTTGTTGTTGAAAACGCGTTGCTGCAGCGTCTGGGAATCGGTTGGATTCGACAGACGGGCTCGGAGACTGGCGATTTTATAGTCGCCGTCAAGATGAGCACGCCAGGGCGCCCCTTTTAAGACGGTGAGTAGTGTCTCTACTCGCCGTCTCCCTCCAACCTGAGTGAAAGAAAGTGTTGTCTGCCGCTCGCGCAGGGTTCGACGTTTGGCATTGGACCGCCAGACCCTGTGCGAGGTGCAAACGGCGCTGTTGTTCGCACCAATTGGAAGGAGACAGAGGGCAGAGGCAAAGGCAGCTAGCCCTTGCATCTACCCACTAACCCTTCCAATCGGAGCTCAGCGCCCTGACGTCGCCGCACGCCCTCATCTCCTCCTCCTTCAGTTTCTCCGTCTATAGTGACTGACGAGGCGACGACGGTGGGGCGTCTCAATCAAACTCCCGGCCCCAGCACGTGCTCGTTGTTTTTCAACGTGCTTTCGCCCCGATACCGAGGGTAGGAAGCTCACGCTGGTGGCGGGACACTGAAACTCTTCCCTGCTGCTGCTCATTCTGTCAGTGACCATAGACCATTGCACTAAGGGCTGTCTGGGCGGCGTCATTCTGTTAGACTGCAGCACCATCTACATACATCTGGGCATTTCGGCGGATGTTGGGCTAAAACAGGGAAGTGGCACGAGCCTGAACCTGATGGCAGACAACAGGCCGGCCATCTTCCCTGGTCATTTCAATTTATTCAGCGGGGTAGAAGAGGGAAATGGGACGTGCCGTTTTCATCGTTCGGGCGGTTGCGGTGGGTTGTACCGTTGGAACTGCCCAAAGGTGCAGGCTCGTTTCCTGCTCTCCTCTCACCCTGGTGGAACGGTCTGTAGCCGACGGTGGTTTCGTCACCTTGTTGCAGGACTCGATGCAGGCGTCGCGGGACGCCCTGGACGTGGAGAGCGGTGTGGTGTTCGGGGTACATCGGCGCCTGTGGGGGTTCTTCTCGAGGGTGTTCTTCCAGGCGCTCACACTCACCTTCCTGGCCGAGTGGGGGGACCGGTCTCAGATCGCCACCATCATCCTCGCAGCACGAGAGGTGGCGTTTCGCTCTGTTGTAGATTTCTTTTTTTTTTTTATCTCGCTCACTTACCCATTTTTTTTCTTTTCTTGCATGTCGAGTGCAAATTTTGGTTTTAGTAGCATTGTAGCATGCTCTGTGAAGAATGTTTATTTATAAGAGACACACTAATTGATGGACAAAAAGTTAATCAATGTCTGCGTGCTTCCAACCTATAGCATTTCTCATGTTTTACTCTTGACACACGACACTGTGCAGTAACGCATTGACCTTGCGCCCGGTGGTCACTCTTTTGGGTGACCTTACTCTGCCTTTGTTTGTTCGGAACTGTAACTTTCTTCTTTTCAAGGTAGTCAAATACCGAGTTTGTTAGTAATTTTTAGATATCGGCGTTTGCCATGAAGCTCGAGCGACATAGATTCGTCGTTCTGTTACAACGAAGGAGCGTGCCGAAATGGAAGTTGCCTAAACAAAAGATTATGTGCCATCAAAAAGTGACACCACAAAATGAACCATTGTTTTTGTCGCTTTTTCACATCTGCTGCTGCACGTGAAAAGATGTGACAGGCCAGTTGGGAGGGGCAGGGAGCAAGCCATACTGAAACCAAACGACAGCGTGCTTGATTATACTTGGGTATGTCACTCCAAAGAACAAAGAGGTGGTGCAACACTTTTTGCACGTTCGGTATATCCGTTTGGATCTGATCCTCGACGTTCGTAGCCTACGAAACAAGCGTTAGTTTTCTCTCCATGCAGTGCCAGTTGCAAAACATATCGGAGAAGAACAAGCAGCATTCACTCGCTCGACTCGCTACCGGAAAAAGCAGCCAGATGATCTGGCGCTGATTACATGATGCCAATGTTCGTCATAGCCACATGCCGGGGTTGGCAAAGCGCAGTGCAGGCACCGACTTGCAGATATTGTTATCAAGGTGTCTAGCGACCGGGAAAATCGTGAAAACAGGGAATTGTCAGGGAAATTTTAATTACCGAGGAAAAATCAGGGAATTGTTAGGGAAATTGTCAAAAATCGAAGCCTAGTCAAGGAAAATGAGCCGGAAACGCCGTCGAGTGCCTTGAGCAAAGACTTGAGGACTTGGGGGCAGAAATATAGGCAATAAATACTGCTTAGAGTGAGGTGCTGGCTCTGCTCTCCCGATGTAGAGTGTGCTACCCAATGCAAAGAGAATCGACAAATCCAGTCGAAGCCATGGATTGGATTGGATTGAGAGCGCGACACTAAACTAGATCCAGTTAGAGCTACTAGATTTAGTAACAAATGGGAAAGCCGCAGACTCCAATCCAAGCCTTAGAGGGGCCCTGTAACAACTTTTTGACTGGTTTTTAATTTGCACCGAACCTAAGCGCACTGAACGTTGTAACTTGATGAAACTTTTCTTTTCCCAAAAATTACGCTTTATTTTAAAAGTTATAGGCAAATTAGAATGACAAAAACAAGCAAGAAATAACCTCCTTCATGACGCCGTAGGTCCTGGCTTGAGTGGCCGTGAACTAGAGGAGGGATAGTGAGCTCATCGAGCGCTCACCGGCTGCCGCGACTCGTGTCGAGCGGCTCGAGAGGGCGCCACTAAAGCGTGTGTTTGATAGGTTGTATGAAAGGGGCGGACAGGGCGACTTGCAATGCATTTGCTGCGCAATTAAGGGGTGACACCACCTTCAAGTGTCGACTTTTAAACCAGTTGCTCAATATTGATGAAATTTGGAGGGGCTATTCATCTCGTTGCCTAAATGCACTCTATGAAATTTCATCTCTGTAGGACTATTTTCCGATAAGCTACAGTGGGGGTACACAGCTATTGATGTAAGTCGCCTCACTTGGCAAGGAAATCTATCGTTTAAAATTGCTGGAGAATATTGAGCATTTCTAAGCTTTAGCCTTAACTAGAACATATGGTGGAGGGGGCTATCTATTTTTTACCTTAAAATGTGTGTTTTTTCTATGCAAAATGTCAATTTGAAAAGCATTCCACATAATGGGGCATTTTCTCCTCATCAAAACTCTACTTTTTGGCAATAAGAACTTTATTTGAATAGAAAAATAAATATCTAGCCCCCTTCCTCATTAAATTTCAGTTCAGGAACATCCACAGCAAAGAATACATTTAGCAATTCATTGAAATGATAGATTTCCTAAAACGAAAGTTGCTGCAAAAAAGTGAAACTGAGAAAAACCTGTTTGAAGTTTCCACACCACTACATTTGCTTTTACTGGTGGTGGTGGCAACTAAAAGGCACCAAGAGCGTAGATGGTGCCTTCTGCTTACACCCAATCTCCAGCATGGCTTTGCTGAGTGAGTCCGAGCTTAAAACGCTTTCTTCGAGTGTCTTTTTGTTGTCGGCATGTGGACATTGATTGTGAAACGAGTGAGGAATTGGGTATGCTTGCAATACACGAACCAACATCAGCAAGTATGGGCGGGGCAAGCATCATCGAAATACAAAGCAGACAAACCCACGTGACTTTCTATAAATGAATGCTGGTTTTAGTCAGTTTTGTGTTCAATCAGGGTGGGCTTTTCGATTCTTGGTTATATGCATAGCCTCTTCTACGTGAAAGCTGGACTTCTATGGTGTTCTTGCCCGAATAGAGTTTACTGAGTTTACTCTCGAGCAAAGATATTTAATGTACTGAAACTGTGAAGAAATGCTCTTTCCAACGAGAGTATGATCATCATTCTAGGGTACACCGGTGCAAAGCTACAGCAGTTTGAAAATAGGAAACAGAAGTTTCCTATTTCAAAAACATGTGATTTTGCATCGTTGGCTGACCGAAAATGTTTTATTTCTCCGTAAATACTTCAGATATTGCAATAAAAATTTGCAGGAGTATACACTATTAGTTGTGGAACCACAATACATGAAAAGAGGAAAACTAGTTTTTTCTCGAAAATTGAAATTTTAAGGTGGTGTCCCCCTTAAAGACTATTTCAAGCATAACACTTCATTGGCCACAAACGACAGCAAACACGGGGTAAAGATCAGTACAGAACGGGAGCCACTTCGCGCTGCCATACCGCCAAATGGCCTTTCTACGCTTCGGGACCTTTCTACACTCCCCGCTCATTGGCGCCTCATCCCACTAGCCCTTTCTAATATGCGCCGCTTTTCCACGCCGCTTGGTGACAGGTATGTCGACGTGGGTCATTTCTTGTTTCCGTACTTTATAAACTGCATTTGTTCTTTTCTCACCTAAAATACTGAACAAAAAATACTTTCATACATAACTGAAACGGTTCACAACACTTATATTTTTGTATCTCGACTAAAAAAAAATTATTTTAGCGGCTCTGACCAGTAGTAAACCCAGGACCAAAAACGTCACATTTTGCGCGCTTTTGGTACCGCTGGTTGCCCTCGTCGGGGAAGGAGGGTTTCCGCGTCGTCCGGTTAAAATATGATGCACTGATATTTAGTTACTCTATCCGTGCCCGCTGGCCCGCCTCGAACCCCAAGAGACGTGGAAACAGCAAAAAGGTAGACGCTTAAATATGATTGCAGGGCCCTTTAAGCTGAAAGCATCCGAAAGTGCATCTGGAGGCCATGTTGCCATTTGGTTATTGACGTGTGTAGTTGAGCGTCGTGTTTTCATCGTGTTTCCGGAAGTGGCCTCTTCACTGACGATGTCAACGGCAAGAAAGTGCTCTCCGGACTGGACGAACCCAAATATTTCGGAATATGCAAGTTAGATTAAGCCCGTGCAAAATAATCCTCATTGTGCTCAATGCTCAATGCCTTGTGTTGTAATGGTCTATTATATTTAATCGCCTCTAGAGTGGTCAGGGAATTTCACCTGGAATTGTCAGGGAAAACCTGGAAAAGTCAGGGAATTTCAAAAGAATAATTTGCTAGACACCCTGGTTATGCTTCGGCCGTTCCCGTCGCTGCAACGATTAACACGAGCCACTACTCGGCTGCTCGTCGAAGCATTGATTGTCTCGAGCTCTGATCGAGGGCTCAACGAGGGGTCGCGTCCAGTCTATGAGCAGCATTTGACTATTTATTTATTTATTTCAAAATACTGCAACCTCAATGAGGTCATCACAGGAGTGGAAAGAAAACACATATATACATTCAAAAAGGCCAACGATTAAAGGTGTACATACTATAAAAAAAGTACAAAAACATCCACATACAGTTCAATTGCAGATTCCAGGCACCATACCAGAACACCTACTGTATTTCTAATACAAACCTATCAAAATCGAGACAACGAACTGATCCATTTATGTTATTCCAGTTTTCTATCGTTCGAGGAAAAAAAGAATATTGAAAACAGTTAATGTGGGCTCTGTACGGTACAAGATTTAAAGGATGGAAGCTTCGAGTGCGTGATTCAGTAACAAAACCAACATATTTTTCCCGATTAAGTGCACAGTTATTATTCACTATTTTGTGTAGGAGCTTAAGCCGTTCTACAGCGCGTCTAGAATCAAGAGGCGTAGGTCCTATGTCAGTCATGGTAGATGTAGGAGAAAAATTGCGGTCATATCTGTTACAAATAAATCTAGCTGCCTTTGATTGTATTGCGTCAATCTGCTTATTATCACCCTTTAGATACGGATCCCACACCACACAACCATACTCTAAGATTGGTCTAATCAAGGTCTTACACGCCGTTATTTGAACTTCCCTTGTTGAAGATTTTAAAGTTCTCTTGACATGTTTTTGCAGAGCACGAGAACAAATATAACTGATGTGCTTATCCCATTTAAGACTAGGCGTGAAAAAAATACCCAAATACTTGTATTCATGAACTTGATGCAGAATTATATTACCAGTACTACCATACCTAAAAACAGACGGTTCCTTCTTATTAGTAAATGGCATAACGACAGATTTCTCAAAATGAATTTTCATCTGCCACTTTTTACTCCAATTAAAAAATTGTTTAAAAGAGTCATTTAGCAAGGCATGGTCATCTACCGAGTTTATTTCGTTGTACAAAACGCAATCATCTGCACAGAGACGAATTTTAACTGGAAGACCATTTGCGACGTCGTTAATATAAAGTAAAAACAAAACAAAACTATCATCACCATGAGTTCCCCATGTAAACTGTGCAACTGCATGACTACCGTACTTATTGGAATATAAGTCAACCTTTTTTTTTTTTTTTTTTTTTCGGAAATGTCAAAAATTAAGAGTCGACCTATAATCATGACCAAAGAATTTTGACCTACTTTCGCGACCAAATTTTGCGACCCTACCGAGGGCATGCAGCTATCGAATCACCGAGCCGAGCGTTGCCGTAGAGCCGCGCCGCTACTTGTTTCAAAAAGCTTTTGGTGCACGAAAACAACCGAACAGCAGCGACTGACAGCCAGTTTTATAGTATCAAAAATGTGTTCTATATAAATGTCATTGATATGTATATTTTGTTATTCATTATATTTTATTTAAGAGCGCTTCTTGTTTTAGTGTGCTCTGCTGTCAACGAGTGTCATTGTCTTTTTAATATTTCATTTATGTAGCGGTACCGAGGCCTCGTCAGACCTTCTGGTCTTTTGTTTTGGTACTGCAGGCGAAATATATTGTCTGAGCAAACTGAAATAATAAAAAAACAAAAATAAAACACTACAACCCTGTATAGTTGCACGGCTCCTTTAACCTTTTAGCGCATGACGGGTCGGCAAATACCGGTAAAGGATATATGAAATATTGCTGCAATGGCTTCTGCTCAAACTGCATGCGGATCCAATGATGACACGTAGTTCCCGCTTCCAGTGCCAGGCAAATAGTTCCAACTGTCCTCTGCGTTTACCTGTAGCAGCTGCCTCAATTTTTTTTTTTTTTCGGTTTGCCATTTTTGTGTTTTTGTTTTGTCCCACTTTATTGCAAACATGAAAAGTTCTGCTTCCATAACTTACACCATTAATTTGGAAGCTGTTTGTCCTCGTTTTAAAATGTCCCAGGCATGGAACATGTAAATTTTTATGGCCCATTTTGTTTACAATATGCTGGGTCAAGTATATATGTGCCAGATGTGGCAAAGGTGGTAAAATATTGTAATTGTGGTTACAATCGGTCAAAATATACTGCAGCGACCTCAGGGGCTTAGACCCTCTTGACGGTATATTGGGGCTTTGTAGAATCTAGCTTCTGTATGTGTACTCGTGCTGCCGCAAAAACTTTGTTCCCTGATGGTGGGAGGAGCTCAAAACATAATGCACATTTTGATAGGTTTGTATTTCTAATACAAACCTATCAAAATCGAGACAACGAACTGATCCATTTATGTTATTCCAGTTTTCTATCGTTCGAGGAAAAAAGAATATTTAAAACAGTTAATGTGGGCTCTGTACGGTACAAGATTTAAAGGATGGAAGCTTCGAGTGCGTGATTCAGTAACAAAACCAACATATTTTTCCCGATTAAGTGCACAGTTATTATTCACTATTTTGTGTAGGAGCTTAAGCCATTCTACAGTGCGTCTAGAATCAAGAGGCGTAAGTCCTATGTCAGTCATGGTAGATGTAGGAGAAAAATTGCGGTCATATCTTATTACAAATAAATCTAGCTGCCTTTGATTGTATTGCGTCAGTCTGCTTAATATCACCCTTTAGATACGGATCCCACACCACACAACCATACTCTAAGATTGGTCTCAATCAAGGTCTTATACGCCGTTATTTGAACTTCCCTAGTTGAAGATTTTAAAGTTCTCTTGACATGTCCTAGCCTTTGCAGAGCACGAGAACAAATAGAACTGATATGCTTATCCCATTTGAGACTAGGTGTGAAAAAAATACCCAAATACTTGTATTCATGAACTTGACGCAGAATTATATTACCAGTACTACCATACCTAAAAACAGACGGTTCCTTCTTATTAGTAAATGGCGTAACGACAGATTTCTCAAAATGAATTTTCATCTGCCACTTTTTACTCCAATTAAAAAACTGTTCAAAAGAGTCATTTAGCAAGGCATGGTCATCTACCGAGTTTATTTCATTGTACAAAACGCAATCATCTGTATAGAGACGAATTTTAACTGGAAGACCATTTGCGACGTCGTTAATATAAAGTAAAAACAAAACAAAACTATCATCACCACGAGTTCCCCATGTAAACTGTGCAACTGCATGACTACCGTACTTATTGGAATATAAGTCAACCTTTTTTTTTTTTTCGGAAATGTTGTCAAAAATTAAGAGTCGACCTATAATCGTGATCAAAGAACTTTCGACCTACTTTCGCGACCAAATATTTGCGACCCTACCGAGGGCATGGAGCTATCGAATCACCGAGCCGGCGTTGCCGTAGAGCCGCGCCGCTACTTGTTTCAAAAAGCTTTTGGTGCACGAAAACAACCGAACAGCAGCGACTGACAGCCAGTTTTATAGTATCAAAAATGTGTACTATATAAATGTCATTGATATGTATATTTTGTTATTCATTATATTTTATTTAAGAGCGCTTCTTGTTTTAGTGTGCTCCGCTGTCAACGAGTGTCATTGTCTTTTTAATATTTCATTTATGTAGCGGTACCGAGGCCTACGTCAGACCTTCTGGTCTTTTGTTTTGGTACTGCAGGCGAAATATATTGTCTGAACAAACTGAAATGATAAAAAAACAAAAATAAAACACTACAACCCTATATAGTTGCACGGCTCCTTTAACCTTTTAGCGCATGACGGGTCGGCAAATACCGGTAAAGGATATATGAAATATTGCTGCGAATGCTTCTGGTCAAACTGCATGCGGATCCAAAGATTGCACGTAGTTCCCGCTTCCAGTGCCAGGCAAATAGTTCCAACTGTCCTCTGCGTTTACCTGTAGCAGCTGCCTCAGTTTTTTTTTTTTTTTCGGTTTGCCATTTTTGTGTTTTTGTTTTGTCCCACTTTATTGCAAACATGAAAAGTTCTGCTTCCATAACTTACACCATTAACTTGGAAGCTGTTTGTCCTCGTTTTAAAATGTCCCAGGCATGGAACATGTAAATTTTTATGGCCCATTTTGTTTACAATATGCTGGGTCAAGTATATATGTGCCAGATGTGGCAAAGGTGGTAAAATATTGTAATTGTGGTTACAATCGGTCAAAATATACTGCAGCGACCTCAGGAACTTAGACTTTCTTGACGGTATATTGGGGCTTTGTAGAATCTAGCTTCTGTATATGTACTCGTGCTGCCGCAAAAACTTTGTTCCCTGGTGGTGGGAGGAGCTTTAAACATAATGCACATTTTGGGGGCGGGGGTTTTCTGTGGGAGGGTGGGACGGACTCGGTGGCATAGAGTGAGTGACTGACTCCAATACTCCTCCCCTTAAGCCTCCCAATGGCGACTTGTTTTTAATGAAAAAAGTGATATATATGCCAGGTTTTCTTTTAGTATGAAATTTCAATTGTTAGGTCAACAAAATGACATCAAATCTCCCTGCAGACCCCACCCTCCCCACCCCAGTCAAATTCTCACTGCCCCTCACTGACCCACAGATCCGGCCCCGTGTGCCTGCCGACCATATCCGTAGGATTGAGATGCATTTAGACTTCTTACTGACGTCTTCTCGATTATTTTGGTTACCCCTTATAGAGACACGGTCTAGTTTCGTCCGTGTCTTCTCCCACGCCCTCCGCCCGGCAGTTCCGATCTCGACGGAGTGGCAGACTTTCACTCATCTTACGTCTTTTCCACCAGGATCCGGTGGCGGTGTCACTGGGGGCCATCCTGGGCCACAGCGCGTGCACCCTCCTCGCCGTCCTGGGAGGCAGGATAGTGTCGCAGAGGATATCGGTGCGATCCGGTACGTCGGTCGTCTTTTCGCGCCGCGTCGGTGTCGTATTGCGCCAATCCCCGTCTGGGGAAGCTGAACGGCAGTCCGAAACACGCACCCATATCATGGTGCCCAAAACACGTCTCAGACTGGTTCGTTTACCGCGTCCTCTTCCGCCCGACGACGTCGCACAAATGTCACGGTGTCGCCAGCCGCGATTCTGGCGGCGTTGCGGCAATGGTGGTAGACGTAGTAGATGCATGTTCCGCTGCAGTTCGCTCCCCAACTTGACAGCCCTCGGAAGGTTCAGCAGCCAGAAGTTGAGACGCCGCGACGGCAGCAGCACTCGCGTTTGCTCGTGCTTTCTCCCGAACCTCTACGCTCAACCGCCGGGATCGCGACACTTGACACCGCGACACTCGACACGCAACACTCCGGCTTTTGGGACGTCCATTGTTGCCACTTTGGATCTGCTTTGGACGCTTGGGCGGAATGGGATGCTAGGCACACCGGCCGGAGATGCGCTCCAGGCACTGCTACCATGTTGAGCAAAGCTTGAGACTGGGGTGTGGATGACAATGGACAAAAGCGAAACGTGCGGTGCTGTTAGAGCTTGCCTCCCGTGTCTCCGTTCTTTTACACTGTCTCCGGGGTAAATAGACGGGGACCCGACGAAGATAAAGGCACGCGATATAGGGCACGTTTTAATGACATTCATTAGGACAATATGACCTTCATTGTATTGTTGACCGAGGCTCCCAGGGGACTGCACTTTTCTGGACTTTGCCGAAGCATTTAGCAATGTGTGGTGCAGACTTTTTTAAGAATTGACCTATTATTTTGAGATAAGTGTTTGTTATGAAAACTAGTGGTTTAGTGTTTTCTTCCAAGTCATCCGCACTTAGCGAGTGACCACAGCATAACCTGACTTTCTCGGGTCTTTTTTTTCTTTATTGTAAGTTGGTCTAGCACATCTTGCCGGCAGTTGTTTTGCTCTTTGGGTAGTGTTTTGCTGCGGAGCTCTGTAGTAGCAGCTGCTGTAGCAGTATGATTTCCTAAGTGTCATTTAAAAGAAGCTCAATGGCTGTTTGATATTTCTTTTCTCGCAGTGACATTCATAGGAGGAATTGTGTTCCTGTGCTTCGCTGTGTCATCAGTATGCCTCGGCAGTGGAGAAGATTCTCTGAAGAGCCTCTGAGGGGTTGTGGAATGTGGCATTGGGACATGCTCTTTTTTCGAATTTCTTTTAGACCTGAACTGGGTGACTAGGCATTCTACATCTGTCGTAGGCTTGAAGCCGTGTGAGCGACCGTGCCTTCGTAAGAAAGTCGCTGTGGCATGACGACCACATCAGTCTGCATTTTGAAGAACCAAATGGGGAACGTGGAAGTAAGGTGACCGCATTCCCAGCAGTGGACCTTAAGCTGAAATTGCTTGGTGGTCTGACAACACGGAGAGCGTTGGCATTTTAATGTTGGCAAGCGTCGTCTGTACCA
The DNA here is from genome assembly GCA_037355805.1 of Ixodes ricinus. NCBI lineage: Eukaryota > Metazoa > Arthropoda > Arachnida > Ixodida > Ixodidae > Ixodes > Ixodes ricinus. Next base: position 74,763 of record JAZHYW010003765.1, on the reverse strand, counting down.
AAGCGCAATGGAGGCATTAAAGACAGCCGTACAGGCAGAGTGCGATGGCGCGGCAGCTGTGTTTTTCGCCTTCCGACCATGGAATGGGGACGAACAGTTGAAACAACTTACCGAAACTCTCGGAGGCCGGTGCACGCTGGCGACAACCTTGTTGAAGTAGCGGAGCAGGTCCTACGCCTTCGCTGTGGAGGCTTACACACTGGCTTTTTCAGTGCGGACAAACGTCTGCGATTCAAGGCATGTAAACTGTGGCCTTTTCGTTTAACATCATAAATAGGCACGCTGCTAAAAGGTTGGCAATCGAGTGGGTGCAGGTGTTTTGTACGTGTGTTAGTTGAGCGCTCTGCGTGCATTTCGTAGCACGCTTGGACGAGTTGTTGGCTCAGAGGGGCCTCCGAGAGTTTCGTCAGACACTTGCGGTAGTTCGTTTAAATTGGTCCACATTGCATGGTCGCAAGGCGGAAACGCAGCTGCCGTGCCGTCGCACACTGCCCGTACGGTTGTCACCGATGCCTCCACCTTGCTTCAGTACTGATGACGCTTGCCAACATTAAAATGGTGACGCCCTCAGTGTTGTCGGACCACCAAGCAATTTCACACGAGGTCAATTTTTTTTCGTTATATGGCTACGATGCTTTCATATTGTTTTCTCATTTGTACGCTGTTGTTTCCCTCGTGAGCTTCAAATCGGCTTGGAAGCGAGACATTTGTGTAGGGCTCTCGTAAGAGTGGGATTCATTTTGTGGAGCTTTGCTACAGCTTGCTCAGAAAAGTGCAGTTGGGCACAGGGATATTAATTTTTGTTTCGAGCGACCTCAGCTGGTCTGTGTTTGAAAAAGAAACTTTTGGGAGACTACCAGTAGAAAAGCATATTGTTTTTCTTCTCTTACATTTGCATTCTATGCTTTCCCGCCAGTTTGTGTGAATTACCAATTTTGCGAGTTATAGTTCTTTGGCATACCGTACTGATCTTCATTACTGTTGTGACTCTGAGGTATTTGGGTTACCATTCTGATTGGAGCTTTCAGCTTGGAATGCCTGTTATTGGGCACCTTTTTGTCCTTTACTGAAAAGTTTAGTTATTTTAGAGGGCTAAAAGTGGATGTAAAATTTATAGCATTCTGTTAATCTTGATTACTATGAGACAGAAAAAGGCTTAGCTGTGAACTCGCAAAGTACATGTTTGTCATTTGTCACCTTATTCGTTACCGACTATGTACCTTCAAGCCGCGCGTAACGTGGGTATCAGTAGTGCTTATAAAAATTATATCATACTGTTGTAATCCCCAAACTTTCTTGAAAGAATCTGTTTCAGTATGCTTAAGAAGATACTATCTGTTTCACTCTTTTATGTATATTGATGCCCTTTTTTATTTTTTTTTAAAGATTTTTTTTAAGGTATGCACTTTTCAAGAATGTCTCCTTCCCTGCTTGTGTCAATTTGTTGCATAAAATTGTTCAGAAAATTTTTTGCATCAAGATTTTATTTTGTTTTAAGCCTAGTTCTGTACCATACGTTGCTAATAAGAAAACTGAAAAAAGCTTCTAAAAGGTGCGAGGAAAATGGTCATCTTAGGATCACACGGACGAGGGCCTTCCGTCTCGAAATATGCATTGGCGGAAGGTTGGAGACTGGGACTCGTTTAGTGAAGAATGGCAGAGTTCATTTAGTGAAGATTGGCATTGTTCACTCAAGTGCTTTATTCGTTGTATATGACATTCCACATTATGTAGTATATCATTTTGGAAATTGCACTTTTGCATAGTTTAATATTGTTTTACGATTTTTTGTATAAAAAAGCAAAAACATGAAATTTGACTATCATAAGGGTGTATTCATGCGCGACTAGTGAGAGGTGGCAGCATTCAATGCTGTTTGTTTTGGCGCTATCTAATAATTGAAGCAAGAAACATTGGGTATGCCTGGAAGTGGCGGCTGCATTGTTCAAACGTGAGCCTTGCTGGCGTCACTTAGCTTAGTGTCCGAATTCACAGACCTTACTCAAATTGAGGGCCCCTCCACTTCCTCAAGGAAGGCGCGAGGGCGGGGCGCTGGCCAATCGCGTTAACGGATCCGCCGCCGCGATTGGCCAACGCCGGCCCTCACGCCTTCCTCAAGGAAGTGGAGGGGACCCTCAATTTGAGTGAGGTCAGTGAATTCAGCGTTGTTCAGCAAGAAATGCTGGGTAGCCCAGAAAGCCGTAGGCATATAACATGCCGGTGGAAGCCCCTGCGGGCTAGTCGGAACACTGGAGTTAGGCACGTGAATGCCGGAGTGCAGTTTTACTGCGAACAAGTGTAAAGGCCCATACGCACATTTGTGTTCGAGTGCGGTGCACTCCGTGGGAGCAAGCGAACGCGTAGTGAAGAACACTTGCGTGAAGCTTGCATACACAGTTGTGTTGACACGCAGTCAACCACAGTCAAGAGCCAACAAGAACGCGCCATTGTCGCTAAAATTCGTGACAAGATGGCGGCACCCGGCGACAGTGTCGAGGTGGTCGATCTTGGGACGATCCCGCTGGCCTCGCCCACAATCTGTCAAGCTTGAGCCATCGCAGCCTTGGAAAAAGCAGTCTTTACCGCTCCCGAAATGAAAAAGCAAGTTCCGCGAACGGAGAACAGGATGCGCCTCGACGAGAGGTGCGAGTGAACATGTGACCCTCCTTTCCTTTCTTGGCTTCTGATTGGTGAACCGGAAACCGCTGCCGGTACTGCTGCATCCAAAATGTGCCTACTGATCTCTATGACAATTTGCTGGATCGCGCATCCCCGCTTGGTGACTGCTGCGCGAGTGCGGTCACCAGACGATCCTGTTGCATGCAGCGAAATCGCGTTTTTGGAGCATTGCAGAGGCTGGCGGCAGCGTGCTGAAGACACATTTTCTACTCGTCTGTCATCATTTACTGAAGAACTTCCTCAGACCCATGTGAAAACAGTGAGACTTGCCTTTGAGAAGATGTGGGAATTTTTACGAAAGCGCAGAGCCTCAGGAAAAAGCACAACTTGTCGAGAGCAAGTTTCGCCGGTCTCGCAGCGTGATCAAAGCTTTCTTGGCGCGACGAAATGCTGCATCTCTGTGCTTTCGCACGCTTGCAGACCGATCAAGAATCGACGCCGTGTAGATGTGCTTTGCAAGTGCAATGTGTGTGAAGCCGTATGTGCCTCTGGAGCAGCGTTTTACTTTACTTGACGGATGTATTCGTAACTTGTGGCACTCGCCGTCCAGAAACGAGCTTGATCCAGTGGCAACAAAAAAAGAAAAAGGTGCATCTTTTTTTTTTCGTCGGTAGACGGTTAGCAGAATATTCGTGAACAGCTCCTCATTACTGATCAGTGGTCTGGCTTGTTATCAACCTACTTAATTGCACTTGACATCAAGTTTGAGCGCGGCTCGCCTAATTGTGATTGGTCAACCGATTGTACACGACCATATGGGCCACATTTCAAGGATTTTCAATCTCGCTGTCTTGTACTTTTGCCTTCGAAAACCTTCCTTGCTACACGGCGTTGCTCCATTTGTGCTGCATGTGATCCATTAGATTAGGTTTGAGTTGAACACGCTCTCCCTTGAGGCTCTCTAGCCGGTCTCTGCTACCCTACTACTTCCTTGCGGCCGCTGCGCCACGCCGCGCTTCGGCTAGTAACTGCTTCCTGCCGCAAGGACGCCGCTCCGTACTTAAACGCGAATATGCATATGGGCCTTTAGGCTTTTCGCTGCATTATGCTCCATTCTGTGCGCGCATCGAAAACGTCAGAATGCAATGTAGGGCGTAGCGTTCACCTCTTTGCCAAGTTAAAACGAGTTGGTATACACGTTTTCAACTCAGGAGTTGCCTGACCGGTGGACAGAGGGCACTGACACACGCGGTATTCTCTCCACGAGCTGCGCGCACACGCGTGTGCGCTGCTTGTGGAGAGGAGGACGAGACGGCTGAGCACTTGATACTCTACTGTAAAGGGCTTCACCCTATGCCTACCGAAGACAACATAGATTTAATAAAGACATTGGGTTTTAGAGACAGCAAAGGAAATGTGGATTTCAAGACAGTAGAGATTACCATGCAAAGATTAAGTGAAGGGTAGCAGAAAGAGAGAGAAAATTAGGTATTTTCTTATTAACTGATGGCATGGGGGTTTTATAGCCTCATATTCTTTTCAGTGCGGAGTGAATATAGTTTTCACATTTAAATATTCTAAGCTTAAATGGTAAAACAAAATGGCTAGGTGGCGTAAGCTACCGCCCGATCCAAAGGGCTCAGCCGGATTCATCCATCCATCATCCATCCATCCTTATAAGGTGGCTTCAATTTGGTTGGTTCCGGTTTCAGTGGGCTCGCAGCTGTGCTACGTCATTTTCACTTAGTTTTGTGATATAAATGTATCCCTTGTGGGGGAGAACCAATGATACGGTGATAATGGGCCACATTGAGAACTACGACATAGTTACAAGCTTAAATTCTAGACTTTTTACGAACACCTTCATCTGATCATGCTCTTCGTTTGGCCAGGTTTGCCTGCGAAATGACTGAAATGATGCCGGAGGAGGATTATGGATGTCTACGGTCGTACTGTTAGTACCCGCTGATACTTGGAGCCGTAAATGTAGAGTGTTTTGCCATTCATTGGGAAGTATAGGAGACAAATCAGGAGGCGCCATTGGCCGAAAGCGGGCTGGGCGTGTTCCAGGGCGTCGTCACAAACTCGAATGTGGCCAACCAGAAGCAGGGAATAATACCCTGGTGGCGGTTGCGAGAAACAAACCTAATAAGTGCGTCGGAGAAACTCTTAGTGACTGAAAGTATGGTGCACGTGATGTTTCAGTCACGGTCATCCAAAATCGCGGTGGAAGAGTGCGACTAGCGGAACGATTGACGTAATCCGTACGCCAAGCGCGGATGGCCCGGAATCTGCTGTTCGAGCAAAACAATTAGACTGGCACATTCATTTCTTACATCTTTCTGCATGATCATGATCGAAACATCATGTGCACCCTATTTTTAACCATGAAGGGTTACTACATTTAACTCTTGCGTGCTTATCAAACAATTAAAACTGTTTCTTGCTACCACCGCTAGGGGGCTCTTTTTGGCTTCTGGTTGGCCAAGAGAGCATGTCAAGCCCTCTTTCTGCGTCTGGAGCAAGCCCTGGCTCTGCCTGCGCCTCCCATTGACCAAACTCTATACAGGGCTCTGCTGATACTAGTTTACATAGAAATAAACTGATTAAACTAATGCATGGAGGCACAGTGAAAAAACAGGCAGACGGCCTGACTAACAATGTGCTGAATTGCACAAGAACAGATGAACTCGCAAGTTCATCTGTTCATCTACATTCCATGAAGTGATGCCAGGCACGACTTTATGAAATGCAAAAAAGAAACAATATTATCTCCATAGGTTTCTCTAAAGAAATTAGGTACCGGAAATAAGTTTTGATGCATGGTTCTTCCTAGGCTGAGTAGGAATTTTTTCAACCATCAGCTCTGCGAAAGTGTTCATTAGCAGCCTTTCACAATGTTGACCTTGGGAAAACATTTGTTAAACGGACATTTCCTTACAACATATTGAGAATATGAGATAAGGGACAAATCCGTCAATCCGGAGAGCAAGTCGTCTGCTTCTTGCGCCGGAGTAGCGGTGACGTCAGAGCGACGCCGAGCTCTGATTGGCTTTGATTGAAAGAATAGTGGGTAGACCTCAATGGTAGATGCCTTGAGGTCTAGCCACTTTTTCAATGAGCCAATCAGAGCTCGGCGTTCTGGCATCATCACAACCCCTCTGCAAGAAGCAGACGAACATGCGCTCCACATTGAAGTCGGACGTCTGTCTTCCATTCCATATAATTTGCGAAATAAAACTAAAGGGCGCAAGAGAATTGACCTCCGGCAAGCTGGGCTGGCTCAAGGCAAATGCCAGGCACCGCTTCACGGATTTGGGTAGACAAATTTATTTGTTTCAACGGATACGATTTTTACTTTGAGCGGCATTGAGAGTAAATCCGGCATCAGCAACGTAGCGAGCGCACGTGCTCACGCGGCGTGACGCAGGGCAACGAGCCAGGCGTCATTGAAGGTAGCGCTTGCCAGGGGCGCGTGCTACCCCAGGGGACGATTGCTTGTGTGGGTCGCCATTAGGCAGACATAAAGGTCTCCCGGTGTTCGACTGCGTCTTCCCACGTTACGCGCGGCTAGCCCAGAGCTACGCGCAGCAAATAACACTGCACTTCCAGGGATTTCAATGCAGACGGCTTCTTTTCGGCGTCACATATTGCGTGCCTCAGACGCTTTTATCAGACACTCACAAGCTGTCTGTCACGTTTTTCACCCGGGGAGCCCAACCCTTTATGTGTAAATAAAATAATTGAATTGGATATCTTAAGAATGTCTGGAGACACGAGACCGAGCGCACTGTAAAGTTTATTTAGATTCATAAATAAACGGATCAAAAGAAATTTTATACCACAGAACTTATTCCCCCACACAATAAAAAGCAACTGTTTTGGATTTGTTATGAAGGCAGAGCACGATGGTTTCAAGGAACACAATTATTCCTTGCGTTGATTATATTTGCCTTTTTTAATTTCAAGAAAAAAAATTAAAGACATTTTTAATTTCTTTAAAACTCAGACTTCCATCGTAAACCGGAGACACGGTAAAATAAAAATAAAAAGGACAAAACATTTTATTTAACTGTGTCTCCGGTTTACGATGGAAGTTATGGTAGCCAGAGCGCGGAGAGGAGAGACAAGCTACGACAGGCCGGCGCAGCCATGTAGCCTTGGCTATGCGCTCCAACCATCCGAGCAAGCGAAAAAGCAAAAAAAAAAAAATATGTGGGGTGACGTCACGACAACGTCAAATATGTTAATAACCCACTCCGGCCACTAGGACGGGTACAGCCGGTTTTCCAACTTTTTCCTGTTTAGCTTTCCTCAACCCACAAATAGCGCATTCTACCAAACAGTTCAAGAAGACGGAAAGGATAGATTCCCCTATTTCTCGGACTCTCGTTTGTGTATCCGGATAGTGCCATTTCCCCCTAGAAGATTAGCCCGTCGCTCGAAATTAATACTAAAGTTGCTTACCCTATCCCGAACCTGACAGTGCTGTGGAGGCTACGTGCTCCTTGGGCCAGCCACACTTTTTCCCCGTGATCACGCTCCCTCGCGCCGAGAATGAGGTCAGGTGATGAAAGGGAGGCGGCTGATTGGTCCGGCTAACGCGTAGCTTCCACCACAATGTCGGCTTAGGGGTGAAGGGAATAAGTGAGCTCTGGTGTCGTGTGGCGTCCGTTTGGACCCGGTGACGCGCTTTGGGGACCGCGGGTGTATCACAGCGAAAAGGCAGAGAGCTTACGAAGGGAAGGAGGTACGAAATAGTCCGCTGTGTTTTCAAATTTTTGTACCGAAAGTCGGGCTTTTGACTTTCTACCTTTTTTCTTTTGGCCCACTGAACGATGTGCTATTAGTAAAATCCCAATATAAATTGATTTATTCCAGTCCGAAATTCGTTTCATGGGCCCTTTAACATACATGTTCCCTCGGGACGCTCTTTCTGCGCTCAAGCGTAGGGTTCTTGTTTCTGCCGCCTCAATAGGGAATTGTAGTAGACCGTTTTTCTCCTCCGCTACGGTATCCCGGAAGAAAACGCCGCACCTGCGCATGCCCGCCGCCAGCCTTATCTTCATAGTTCAAGATCTTGTGGCGGATTACGGAGCGCTATCCGGGTGTTTAGCGAGCTGCGGAAACGGTCTACTACAATTCCCCACTGTCGCTTCCTTCGCCGCCGGAGTGCGACCGAGCGTCTTGAAACAGGGCAAGAGTCCCGCTGAGCTCGTGCGCTGGCTTTAGCAGTGCTTTCTTTCCCCCAGTCTCAGCTGAGACGCTGTTCTAGCAAGTCGGCCCTGCTCCTCTCGGCGCCGAGGAACCTGACGCTGCCTGAGGCATCGACATCGTCGGCGGCCGCAACCTCGGCAGTAGCGAAACGTGGCCCTTCACGCCAGTACACCGCAGACGAACTAAGGGAACGGAAGAACGACCTTCATGCTTTCGCATTCACCACTCACAAGAAGTGCTTAGGTGTCCTCGGATTTTTTTTTTTACAGCGGAGCTGTTAAGGGCTAGGTTCCCCAGGATCGTGTTCGGTATGTCGACACAAACCTACCTGGACAGCTACCGCCATCTATAAGCGACGGCGTCAAGCACACAACCAGTATGGTTTCCGCCGTCGCTCGTAGATGGCGGCAACCTTTCCAACTATCACAGAAGAATTGATAGTTGGGCGCGTTTGTGGGAATTCGTCGTAGGAAACAGCGCGAAAGACACACGACGACGAAGAAGAAGCACACGTAACGTGCGGAGCGCTCGTCACGTTTGTTTCTTCGTCCTCGTCTGTTTTGCGCGTTGTTTCCTACGCTCCTACGCTCTTATCAGTTTCGGTTTGGACTCACGATGGGTCGGCCGCGCGCCCTTTCGGGGAAAGGAAACAGGCTGCAGAAGGAGCGGCGACGTACGCAGCAGTGCGAATGGGTCCGCAACCACCGCAAAGCCGCTGTCGCCTCGACTTCCACTGCGCCCAGCGCTTCAGATTCCCCTGCCAAAGAGCACATCGCTCGCCTGGAAAGCCGCCGCCGAGAACAGAACCAGCGATGTAAAGGGCGCCGGCGGGCCAACGCCACGGATGACGATCGTGCCATCGTGCCACGGAGGCCAAGCGCAAGCGCAAGCGCGAGGCCCGGCTACGACTGCACTCCACGCCAACTGAGCAGTTCCCGGGCGCGACGGCGAGGTTGCGGAGGAGTTCGTGGAGAAATCGTTTGGCGTCACGTGCGCCGTGTGCGGCCGACTCTGGTTCGCCGGAGAACGTATCCACGATCGGCAGCGTGTCGGACGAAAAGAAGCGGGAATCGGGCGCCTGCGCGTTGCGGCAGTGTATCGAGTACAGCTCCGCTGGTCTTCCTTCTTCACGAAAGTGGAAAGGCTGAACGTTTTTTTCCCCTTCAGTTTTAAGCACATTGCCTTCAAGTAAAACACTTCGGACGAGGCCTTGTTGACGCAAATGTCTGGAGCCTTTGATTATTGCTGTTACTTTCGCAATAAGCGCCGACTCACTTCGCGCGTCCCCAACACAATCTGAGTACCAGCAGGAAACATGTAAATTATGTCAATCCTTCCGGATATATTAACTCGGAAATCAGGAGAGTTCCGAGTATGTGAGCACGGAGAGATCCTCAAAACTTTGACCTTCGAATCCTTTTATCTGCCTGCCATACACATATGTATGTTTCGCGCCGGCCTTCCCCACTTTTTCGACAAGTTGGCATATGATGAAATGGTGCGAGCGGCCAAGAACCCAAATTACATGAAATACACCACGCCTTTTCATCTAAACATATGAGAAGGCACGGGACGACATAAAAAAACAAGCAAACCTTGAATTCTTCTGTAAAATACAGGAAATTCTAAATAAATACAATTTTCGCAAAAAAACAAACAAACAAAACAAAACACCAACCACGAAAAATGAGTAACATCTGCGAGAACACGGTGAAATCACGCGAGCTAAGCGAGTGCTCGCTCCAGAAGGGTTTTCGGGTCACGGTTGCTCGCTGGCGGAGCTTCATGATAGAGCGTTGGAAAAGCGCTCGCATGCACTCATGCCGTGAATCAACCTGCACGATGATATAGGGCATATGTGAAGGACGAGAAAAAAACACGGGCATGCCAAATTTGTAGTGTTCTTTTAATGCACCCCACTCACCTGACTGCCACGAGGTTGAGTGAGGCGCAGTTGCAGCCCTCCGCCGACCCTAGCGCCGCTGTTGATGACCGAGTGGGTTTGGCAGTAAACGAGCGAAAGGCTCAACGTGGTCACATCGATGATCAGGGTCTTCATCGCTGCTGCAAAGTATGAATTAAAAGTATCGGTGAAACGGGGCCTAAATAAATAACGCACGAGCATTTTTCAACAAAAAAAATCGTCAATCATTTTACATTGTGAATGTGGATGACCAGCGAAGCTGTTTAGCACACGACAAAGACGTGACAGAGTTTTGAACAAAGGTATAAAGTATCGCCGCCCCGAGGAGCCGGAGGAAACTAGACACGCGCGACGGTACCGCCACCCCGGGAGAGCGGAAGGAAAGGAAACTAAGCACGTAAGCGCTTGGAACGACGACAAAGAGAGGGTGGTGCGAGCGTATAGACATGGCCAACGCCACAGCGGCAAATCTTTGAGAAACCTTTGTTGTCTACCTGAGAGAGTCTACTGATCTTGAAAATGGTGTCTAGTGATAACTAATCTACCAAACATGCGTATCCAAGTGATGATACGTATAAGCTTTTGCGTAGAATGAAGCGATTTTGCATCGAATTCGGGACCTGAGTTTTTGTTGACGCACACGAAAAATTCACGGAACCCTAGCCATAAATAGCTTCTCTGTAAAGAAAAAAAAAGTATGTGTAAACACGGTGATATACTTTAACAACTGGGAAACCACATTTGCTCTTATCTAGCGGAATAGTGACCAGAATATACCGTCGCATGTAATGACGAATTTTTTTTTTGAGCCGCTAATTAATTAGTTGGGAGACTAAGCGCCCGTGGAAAAAGGGGAAAGGGAAGAAGAGGGAGTGGAGGATACGATTCAATCAATCAATCGATCAATCAATCAATCAATCAATTTTATTTACATCATCATCAGATAGTGATGTGGGCTGCAGAGGCAAAAAGTCAAAACAGTTTTGACTTGACAAGGCCTTGCAGCCTTACAATTGGCATACGGTAGCAAACAACAGCAACCAGGGAAAAACAAGCAAACAGCGACATGGGAAAAAAAGAAAAAAAAAGAAGAAAACACTTATACACTCTATTTGCTGCTAGAGGAAGGATTCGACCTTATACACAAAGAACGAGGAACGACAGCATCTATACTCTGTTTCACCTTATGATGTACCGCAGGAAAGGCTACAAGCGCGAGCTCCTTGCTCTAGGGCACATCTCGGCGGCACAAGCTCTCGTGCACCAAGGGCAGGTGCCAACGCTATGAGCTCGTGCTTCTAGCCTTCGCTGCGGTACAACATAAGGTGAAACGGAGTATAGGGACTGGATGTATGCAGGAAGTAAAATATATAAAACGGATGTATTTACAGTTCACAAAGACAATTTACTTTTTATTTGTGAAAACAAGAGTTCTCGAATTTCATTTAGATGTAAGTTTTCAATGTTTGACAAATTTTGTTTTTCAACTTTATTTAAGACAAACGGAAGATTATAGCTTAGCATTTGAAACCCATAGTTCGTGCGATTTAATGGAATTTTCCAGCGCTCCCTTTCCCTAACGTCATAAGGTTTAGAAATGGGAGTTAAATTTGAAATACAAGTAAAAAATGGTTCATTACATCGGAGGGTGGGTCTATATCGTGTGAGGAGAGTATACTCGTATGAATCAAGAATAGATGTTAGATGCAGCTCTTTAAATAGAGGAGGAGTGTGTGTGTCAAAAGGCACATTTCGTATTATGCGAACAGGCTTTTTTTGAAGAATATGTAATTTATTTAGGTTAGACAGGCTTGTAGTGCTCCACACCAAGCTACAGTAATTTAAAATAGGTTCAAAAAGAGCTTTATATATAAGCAATTTTATACGACAAGGCAGTATATTTTTAAACCGGTACAATTTTCCCAACACTTTTGAAAGTTTTTTTTTAGCTATATTGATAATATGATCATTCCAAGACATGTGGTTGTTAAAATAAACTCAAAGCATTTTCACATTTTGAACGAGTTCAATTTGATAGAGTTCAAGAACAATATTAAAATTGGAACTAACATTTCTGTTCTTAGGTCGGAAAAGGACCGCGTTACTTTTGCTCATATTAATTTCTAACGAGTTTACTACACTCCATTCACATAGCTTCTGTAGTGTGGTGGTAGTTTCATACACCAGTTCCTGCATTTCAGCGTCTGAAAAAAATAAGCTAGTATCATCAGCATAAATGATGAAAGAGGGGTCCTACTGATGTTAACGATATCATTTATATATAAGTTAAATAAAAAAGGACCTAAGATACTACCTTGTGGTACTCCAGATCCGATAGGTTGAACGGTAGAATTTTGACCATTTATTACAACACATTGCCGCCGAAAATTAAGATATGATTTTATAATATCGAGTGTTACGCCATGGACTCCAAAACATTCGAGCTTTTTTATGAGAGTAATATGATCGATACGATCAAACGCTTTAGAATAATCTATGAAAACACCTAAAATTATTTTTTTTTCTTCGAAAGACTTTAAAATTAGCTCCTTCTGTTGTAACAATGCCAATTCCGTTGATCGGCCTTTGCGAAAACCGAATTGAGAGTCTGTAATGATTGCAAATTTTTTACAGAAACTTGTTAATCTATTATGAATGATTTTTTCAAGGCATTTAGAAAACACAGGTAATATTGATATAGGTCTAAAATTTGAAAATTCGTTTTTGTTTCCACCTTTCAACAAAACAATAACTTTTGCAATTTGCATTTTTTGTAGGAAATACACCACTATACAATGAGGCATTCATAATATGTGTTAATACTGGTGCCAAGAAATCTAATAGATACTTAATCGGTTTGATCTGGAAATCATCTATATCAGAGGAGTTACTGTTTTTAAATGATAACATCGTGGAAAATACTTCTTGTTCGTCTGTTGGAAAGAAAAAAGCATTGTGTTGATTTCTAGGTTTCATAAAGGCCATTGATAACGGACTATGTATGCTACTTACAAGATTTATTAGATTCATGATAAAAGCATTCGAGATTGACGCCCCGCTTTGATGTGTTGAAACGAGCAGGATCAAGCCGGATGGAACCGTAGGGGATTTCAAGATGGTCGCCGCAAGGAACTCTGTTACGGTGGACCGCAGTGGACGTTACAAGTCGTCCCAGCCAATCCAGCGCAGTGAACGCATCACGTGACGACGCGTCCCGCGCGTCGCCATCACGTGACACCCACAGGCCACCGGATTGGCTCCGATGGCTCGTAGCGTACTCTACAGTACACCGTAAAATTCGTAGCGACCGCCGCTAGTGTGCCTAGATTTTAGAGTGTTTCCAACTGTTCGATCTGGGGCTCGTGGTTTATGTGCCGCGTTTGCAATGCAAGGTAGGAGGAAAACGAGAGAGTGTCGGCCTTGCTCCGTCTCTCCTCCTCGCTACTTGACAGCGCACGCATGCGCACATGGACGGCACACCAAACGCTCTCCATCGTTGAATCGTTTTAGTTAGACCCTCTCTTAAATCCAGGATCTCCAGCCGTCGCTCTCGTAGTGTGCCGCCATCTGGTGAACGAACCATTATGTTCGTCCCGAACATAATGGTTCGTTCACCAGATGGCGGCACGCCTATCTGGTGAACGAACCGCATAACCTCCGAGATCCCGAAGCGCGCGCGCGCTTCGGGATATCGGAGGCCATGCGTTCCGTTTGACCGTTGGCTGGCTGACTGTAGCCGACTTTGGGTTCGCGGTACTAACGAACGCGAAATAAAAGAGATGGGTAAACGGGAGAGGTGCAGGGCGTAAGCGGAAAAACGACGGAGGCTGTGGGGTGTCCGCGGCTTGTCTAAAACCCGTAAAATATCGTCTTGGGGTCGCAAATGAAGGCATCCTATAAAATAAATTTCGTTCTGAACCTCCTCGTGGACAATGCAGTCGGTGACGATTTGTTCACACACCCGCTTTTGGTTGGACCCAAGTGCGTTGCGCTGCCCTGTTTTGTTAGTTAACGGAGTGGGTAAAATCCGGGCAGCTTGATAGATATCATTTAGCCTAGTAATATCTCACGACGGGAGGACGCACTGGCGCCAGTTTTCGGATAGCCCCGGAATATACCTCCCCCTCCCACCCCCTCCGGCGTCGACTGACAGGAGAGCGACCGCAGAGTGCGCTCCTTCCTTGCATGCGGGCCGGAGCGCCAGGAAGAAGGCTTCTCTGTGGGGTGGCGCTCCTTGGAACTACGACCCTGCAGCCAGGGGTTTCCCCAGGATTCTAATCGAGGGGGGTGTCCCAATGGCTGGGGGGGGGGGGAGCGATTCGTGGCGAGGCTAGATAAAATATAAAACTGTTTCTTTTTTAGTCCACTAGCTAAATTACAGACGTCTATTAACCAAATGCTCATACCCGTAATGTATGTTTCCCTTTCTCTATATATACACCTGAGAGGTGGTGTTTTCTACTTAACCTGAAAGAAAAAAAAACAATTTTTTTTTCGACTCAAGGGGGTGTCCAGAAAAACTAGGGGGAGTGTACACCCCCCCTAGGGGGGGTCTGGGGGAAATCCCTGGCTGCAGCCAATAGCTATCTAGGAGCCGTTTTGCTGGGAGTTTCTTCCGCGTTTTTCCGCGGTTACTACAGCGGTTACAGATGCCGCCGGCTCCGCTTCATGGGACAGTTAATGCTTTCTCATCATAAACTTCCCTAGTTTTTTAGCTGGACTCATTTAAATCGTGTAAGTATGACTTTAATAAAATAAATATGATTTAATTAAATATGAATCCAATTTATTTTATGTAAACTTTTTTGCTTTTTGTTTTGAGGCGTTTCAGGTCCCTCTTGCTTCCTTCGTTTTATTTTTCTTTTATCTTTGAAGGTTTGTTGTGCGGGTGGTGGATCTCGTGGAGCAGGTGTCAGCAGTAATGCTAATCCGCAATGAAAGTTCCGAATAAATGCCTGGAACTAAGTTTGTTACCGAATAAGGTGGTTACGATTTGCGCAACACGGCCGCTAACATTCAATTAGGCCACAGGGCTCGCCGCACAACCGCGAACCGCCCACTCCTATCCAGGACTCGGGATGACCACTCACCCGAGTCCGGAGTTGGCATCACGGGCCGCAGCGCGGACGGCTATGACTCATCCCAGCCAATCGAGAGCCGAGAAGGATACCACGTGACTACGCTCCCGCGCGTCGCCGCTCCCTGCCGGCCTTCACACGACACTCAGGCGGCATCGGATTGGCTCCGGTGGCTCGTAGCGCCCGCTTCGGTCCATCGGAAGGTAAAATGAAGGGTTTGTAAAGGCCCGTTCACACACTTGCGACTCATTAGAGCCGAGTGCCTTGAAACGTCTTAAGGCCGACGACCAGTTCACGCTTTCCACTTTTCCCTCGCTTCCTCCTCTCCCCTTTCCTACCCTGTCCACCGTTGCCTGTTTCCTCCTCCCCCATGGTGAGGAGGACCTTCTGCCTTGCAGAATCTCGAGTCTGGTCGTCGGCCTTTAACATTTCTGAGAACGAGAGAACACACGCATAGGTGGCTGGCGCCATCTATGCGGTGACCCTGGAACTGCATTTCACTGTAGAGCGAAGGTGTAGCGGGGTTTCCGAAGTCAAATGTGCGTAATATTTAATTTATTTTAATTTAATATACCCTTATAGCGCCCGGTAGGTGCTTTACATAAAAAAAGGGGGGGGGGGCAAAAACAACAATACACATACAAATCAACAAGAGTTAGGAATCCTTTCCTCTTTCCGCTCTTTTTTACGTATTGTAAAGAGTGGCGATTGCGGAACGAAATGCTAATGGACTCTTTTACTGTTTAGATGTCGTCGGGGAGG
Source organism: Ixodes ricinus (assembly GCA_037355805.1). Lineage (NCBI taxonomy): Eukaryota > Metazoa > Arthropoda > Arachnida > Ixodida > Ixodidae > Ixodes > Ixodes ricinus. Next base: position 59,163 of record JAZHYW010003765.1, on the reverse strand, counting down.
GAATTCCAGTCTGATATAGATAACTGTAACGGAGAAAATTTAAAGGTGTTAGTTCTAGGAGTGGCGAGCTGAAGTTTCTCCGAGTTGTCTGTGCGTGCCGAGACGTGGTCGGCAGCTGGGCGATATCTTTCTTTCTTTGAGGGTGAATGATAGTACAGGTGATGAAGGGCAGTTAGTCGAGTTATTTTACGTCGGTCTGCAAGAAGGGGTATATTAGTTTGTTGTTTTAGTGTTGTTATAGAGTGGGCATGGAAGTACAGCGACAATGCAGCAACATCAAACACCCTTCCGTTTCATTGTGCAGATTTTGACTATCTTCGCCGGGTGCTGCAGCCAATCTTCCGGCACCGTGACTCTGCAACTGCTACCGCCACAGCAATCACAAGAGAAGACCGACGGCTGCCCGATGCCTCCTGCAGCAGACCTACGTTGTCCGGCGCCACTACCTTTCTTCGAGCAAGGCTTCTCTGTACTCGCAACACTACAGGCATCAGCATCGACTGACGCATCGCCAGAACGCTTTTTAAGCGGTTGGCGGTCCGTGCGTCCTTTCAGTGGGCATGGAAGTACAGCGACAATGCAGCAACATCAAACACCCTTCCGTTTTATTGTGCAGATTTTGACTATCTTCGCCGGGTGCTGCAGCCAATCTTCCGGCACCGTGACTCTGCAACTGCTACCGCCACAGCAATCACAAGAGAAGACCGACGGCTGCCCGATGCCTCCTGCAGCAGACCTACGTTGTCCGGCGCCACTACCTTTCTTCGAGCAAGGCTTCTCTGTACTCGCAACACTACAGGCATCAGCATCGACTGACGCATCGCCAGAACGCTTTTTAAGCGGTTGGCGGTCCGTGCGTCCTTTCAGTGGGCATGGAAGTACAGCGACAATGCAGCAACATCAAACACCCTTCCGTTTTATTGTGCAGATTTTGACTATCTTCGCCGGGTGCTGCAGCCAATCTTCCGGCACCGTGACTCTGCAACTGCTACCGCCACAGCAATCACAAGAGAAGACCGACGGCTGCCCGATGCCTCCTGCAGCAGACCTACGTTGTCCGGCGCCACTACCTTTCTTCGAGCAAGGCTTCTCTGTACTCGCAACACTACAGGCATCAGCATCGACTGACGCATCGCCAGAACGCTTTTTAAGCGGTTGGCGGTCCGTGCGTCCTTTCAGTGGGCATGGAAGTACAGCGACAATGCAGCAACATCAAACACCCTTCCGTTTTATTGTGCAGGTGAGTTCAGAAACTTCTCGGTTTTGCAAAAAATCTAAAGATGTTTACGTGCTGCTACTTCCATGCCCAAAAGCTTTGTTTTCTTTGATTTGTGACTATGTGCATGTTTTGAAGCTATTGTTTATGTCTGGAGATGTGGAACTAAACCCCGGGCCCCCAAAAGAAGACATTGGAAAGCAATACAACGAGTTGGTTGCCTTAATAAGATCACTTCACACCAAGGTGGATACAAAGCACGAAGAAGTCATGGCTTCCCTTGCCGAAGTAAAACAGGCCCAACTTTCACTAGAGCAACAGATCGTTGAGATTGACAATAGGCTTTGTGCGGTCGAAAAGAGTATCGGGTTGTCTGAAGGGCAGATGGGAGAGAGTCGTAACCCACAAGTAGCAGTCTTGAACCAACGCCTCGACGATTTTGAAGATCGTTCGCGTCGTGATAATTTAATTTTTCATGGTATTCCTGACAGCCCTTCTGAAACGTGGACTCAATCTGAAGAAAAACTTTGCGCGGCTCTGAGCGTCGCACTAAAGTTAGATCTCGGTAAGACTGATGACCGTATATCTCGTGCCCACAGGCTGGGCAGTTTCGTCCCCGGGAAGTGTAGGCCGGTTATAGCTCGTTTTTTGTCGTTTAAGTTCCGAGACGAAATTCTAGCATCGAGGAAGACGCTTAAAGCCTCTGGGGTGTTCGTCAATGAAGATTTTTGTATGGCGACAAGAACCGTGCGAAAGAAATTGTATGAATTTGGAAAAGAAAGTGGCCATCAGTTTTCGATACGTTACAACAAACTGTACATAAACAAAAAGTGCTACGTCTATTCGCCTGATACGGACTGCGTGTGTGAGCTAGGTCGTACAAGCAATAACTCGTCCCCAGCAGTAGCCCAGTCTGTTTCTACGTTTGCTGACGCTGACGGGTCGTTATCTTAGCAAGAATAGCGCACGGTAATACTGGCTGTCGTGATTTATCTATTTTACTCTCTAATGTCAGAAGCATGATTAATAAACGTGATGCTTTATCATCTGTTCTTGATGACTGCTCGGCTGACGTTGTTGTTCTGACAGAAACTTGGCTTTCTGCAAAAATAGAAGATTCTGAACTTTTTGAGTGTGAAAGAAGTTACGCTATTTACCGATCCGACCGCGAAGTCAAAACAGGTGGCGGTGTGCTTATTGCTGTAGCGACTGATCTAATTTCTAGTATTGTTATGCTCAGCACCCCTTTGGAGTTTCTTTGCGTTTGTGTTCAATTAGGCCAGCAAAAAATACTGTTTTGCGCATGCTACCGATCACCGAGCGAAACATCGACTTTTTGTAATCAGCTACATGACATTCTAAATTGCTTAGTTTTAAGGTACCCATCAACTCCTTTATTTTTAATGGGCGACTTTAATTTCCCTAAAATCAATTGGTCTGGTTCCTGCCCAACTGTCACTACAACGTCAGCAGAGTCTCTGTCTTTTATAAACGTTTGTTTGGACTACAATTTTGAGCAGCTTGTTACTCAGCCTACTAGGACTGGTCCCACTTCGGCTAATATACTTGACCTAGTCCTTACGACAACGCCAGATCTCGTTCACTCTCTGTCATATTTTCCTGGCTTAAGTGACCACTGTTTTATTCATTTCAGTATAACCGGGCACGTTGCTCGACAAGTGTCTGGTGCGAAGACGATTAGAGATTACAAAAGGGGAGATTATATTTCAATTAACAAAGAGCTTGAATTATTCCTTGAAAGCTATTTGCCTGGCTTCTTTGATCGCTCTGTCGAACACAATTGGGATCTATTCAAAAACAAAGTCGCGTCTTTAATTCGTGGATATATACCACTTCGTGTAATTTCAGGCAAACAGCGTTCCCCCTGGTTTACTACCGTTCTCAAAAGACTACAAAACAAGAAAAAAAGGTTGTTCCGTCAAGCGAAAATCGCGAACAATGCCGCTCGATGGTCCGCCTACCGGGACACGCTATCTGCTTACCGTATCTTTATCAAAGAGGCCAAGCGCGTTTTCCTTAACAATACGCTCCCATCAATCTTATCTTGTAACCCCTCTCAGTTTTGGAAGATCATAAAACCTACTAAGAAAGGCACGATATCGCTCGTTTCTGATGGCCAAGTTATGCGCAGCGAGGAATGTTGTAACGTGTTAAACAATGTTTTTGCTGGGTCATTTTCAGTTTCATCTTCTAGTAGTATAGCGCATCTGTGTAATCGTGATTTTTTTCCAATGGATCCTATTGTCTTTGATTTTGTGGGAATAGCGAACCTTATTCGAAAATTGAAACTTTCATCCTCTTGTGGTGTGGACGAAATTAACTCGAAGTTTTTAAAAAACACAGAAGTATACTCGTCTATAATTTTATCTTATATCTTCACGCAATCAATTGAGTGTTCGACTCTACCACGCGACTGGAAGGTGGCGAAGGTGGTCCCTCTTTTCAAGTCCGGCAATGCACAGTCCGCTCTTAATTACAGACCAATTTCGATAACAAGTATTCCATGTAAACTTTTGGAACATGTAATCTATTCAAATCTCGTGTCATTTCTAGAGTCAAATTCATTTTTTAACCCCTCCCAGCACGGTTTTCGTAGACACTATTCCTGTGAAACACAACTTCTCTCTTTTACAAATGACATAACATCGGGCCTGGATCATGGTCAGTTCTTCGACTGCATCTTTCTTGATTTTGAAAAAGCATTCGACAAAGTTCCACACCACTTGCTCCTTCTCAAAATTGCAACCTTAAATATTGACCCTAATATCTTAAAATGGATTGAATGTTTTTTGACTAACCGCACGCAATTCGTAATAGCGAATGATTGTACATCATCTCCTTCTTTGGTAAAATCCGGTGTTCCTCAAGGTTCCGTTTTAGGCCCTTTGCTCTTCCTAATATATATTAATGACCTTCCTAACGGTATTCAGTCCTCTATGAAGTTATTCGCTGACGACTGCGTTCTTTACCGCCAAATAACTGACCTATCCGATCAAACTATTCTCCAATCTGATCTCGACCGCATCTCTACCTGGTGTAATAAATGGCTGATGACCCTTAACATTAACAAATGTAAAAGCATGACATTCTCACGCCGCCCTAACCCCTCTCTATCATGTGATTACAAGATTAACAATATTTCCCTTGAGCACGTCATTTCTTACAAATACCTTGGAGTTCACATAACTAATGACTTCTCATGGCAAACCCACGTTAACTACGTTATTAATAATTCTAATCGCATCCTCGGCTACTTACGTCGAAATTTTGCTCAAGCCCCTTTTTCTCTTAAGCTTCTTCTTTACCGTACACTCATCCGCCCAAAGCTCGAATATGCTTCTGCGATATGGGATCCAGCACAACGTTATCTTATTGATGCCATTGAATCTGTTCAAAATCGATCAGCCCGTTTTATTAACTCTAATTATTACCGCCTTGCTAGCGTGTCACTAATGAAGTCTAATGCTGGTATACCTGAACTAATGTTTCGAAGAAAAATTGCGCGTCTTTCTCTTTTTCATAAAATATATTTTCATAACCCAGTGCTCAAACAGGAACTCTTTTTACAGCCTTCTTACCTTTCATCCCGGTTTGATCACCAGTACAAAGTTGCCATACCTCATTGCAGCACTAACGTATTTTTTGATTCTTTCTTGCCAAAAACTTGTTCAGAGTGGAACCACCTTCCCCCACACATCGCCGCGATTGAAGATGTTTCTGCTTTCAAGGCAGCCATAATCGATTACTTCTATAACTCTGCAATTTGTTGATTTTGTTGATTTATTTCTTTTTCTTTTGTTTTGTTGTTGTTGTCTATTTTTTGTACTATGAATTGATCATTTGTACTTTGTAAACCCATTGTCCCCACCCCCTCTGTAACGCCCGATGGGCCCTGAGGGTAATGAAATAAATAAATAAATAAATAAATACTTGTACGGGTATAATTTCGGAGAACGAAGCGGGTGGCTCGATTTTGAATGGCTTCTAACTTGTCAATGAGATATGACTGATGCGGGTTCCAGATGAGGAGATGCGTATTCCAGCTTGGGACGAAGAAGAGATGTGTATGCAATCAGTTTTGTTTCCAGTGTTGCCAAGTGTAAATGACGTCTTAGAAAGCCTAAAGTTTGATCAGCCTTTGCCGTGACGTGGCTAATATGTGGTTCCCACGAAGGGTTCCCACGAAATACCTATGAGAAAGGCTTCGTTTATAACGTTGACAAACGAGAGAAATAGAATATGCATTGAAGCGGGGAAACACGACAGGTCGACTTGGCGAGACAAATTAAAGCGGTGGCGCTTGACGCTCTGATTCGACGGGAGATGGCGCAGTAAGTCCGCAGTCGCTCCAGAGCCGACTTTCCGGGCTTCGGGTCGCCTCTACGTCGCTCTCCATTGACCAGACAGTCTGACGTGGCGGTGCCCATTGGGTCCTGCTGCTTTGCAATGTGAAAGTTTTTTTAATTGTTTTTACACGAATTGCGTAGTGAAAACACGCGATTCGTCAGATGCTCGGGGCAATGTCCACAAGAATCGCGAAGGGTGGGTCATGACGTTCGGGTACGTTGCGTCGTCGTTCGTGCTTCAGCATCCGACCAAAGCCGCGGATTTACCGGCTGCCGAGGGGAGGATCTGTGACCGAGTTTTTAATCGCTCTACTCACTCAGAAGAAACGAGTCGATGAGTGAGTTTTAGTATCGCGTATACGAGCGAACACCAGCAGTGCGCGTTTGCGTTAGCGTTCCGTGTTCCACACTGCGCGTGCGCGGATTCCAAACTGCGTCTTGGATTAGCGCATGGCGACGGCGCGCGTGCGCAGTGTGGAGCGGGCAGTGTTAACGCAGACGCACGACGCACGACGTTCGCTCCTATACGCGATTCTAAAGCTCTCTATTAATAGACATTTTATAATCCGCGAATGAGCGCAAAAGTGTGCGTTGTCAAGCTCGTGAAACAATGTAAAACGTATTGCGAACACGCGTTTCCATTTTTGTCGGGGCCAAGTCTCTACGTAAATAAATGTCATTTATCAAAAAAGAAATGAAAAAGGATTGATGACTGAGTGTTTTAGCGCGTCGCAGCTCTGACCACTTGCAGCGAAAGCTCTCACTGCAGAACCCGGGGATCCTGGGCTCAATTCCTACCCTTTACCGTTTCGATTTGGATGAGTATATACCGGCGTGCGGTATATATTCACCCTTGCTGAGACTAGAAGCTCCGCCTTCAACCCGAGCTTTCTACCCTCGCTAACGCAAGTGTGAACGTACAAGCACGCGCAGCCAAAGCACTGCGGAAGTCAGCGAGCTCGCGATGAAGGCGGAGCTTCTAGACTCAGTTTGAGAGGGAACGGAGGCACCAGTGCGTGATACACGTTAATGACCCCAGGTTAGCGCTTCTACTGGACTGGCGAAATTTCTCATCTGCAGTGGGTAACAATGTCGCCGTTCTCTTGCAGACTAGATAAACTCCTGCTGTCTAAACAACTAACAAAACAAAACACATGAACAACAAAACACGACGTTTGTAGAACAAAATAAATTAAAGCCAAGATATGTAAAAAAAAAAGAAGCAATATAGCTCGAAATACACTTATAGTTGTAACACGGCGTGGGAAGGAAAACAAACACAAGAAACGTTTCGACGGAATTCTCAGTTCTTGTGGCGGCAACCGTTCATTTCTGTAATGGCGGAAAGAGAAAATATAAAATAAAAATAATAGATGGTAAAAAAAGGAGAGGAGGAGAGCGCGGGAATTTTGGCCGTTGCTTGGTACGAATAACTCGCGGCAGTTTGGTATTCAGTGAACGGGAAAGAGAAGGAATCGTTTCCGAGAGGCCAACTCGATTCCGAAGCTGCCAGTCAGCGTGGCTGGAACGTACGGCGCCACCCTCTTTCGATCACTTGGAAAAATTTCATAGGGCGTTTTCCGCTTCTTGCGTCGATATATATTTTTTTAAAAATCTAACTGCTTCTCCACTAAAGAGTGACCGGCATTACGATATGTTTCCAGTGGTGGCCACAGTTCATTTTCTTATTTACCGTTTTCCAGTGGGATAAACAAATATTCAAAGATCGAATGAGGAATTTAAGTGCTGCCATTTTAATCCTAAAACTCCAAAACCCTGTTGCCATTTTACTATTGCCTTTTTATCACCAATATTTGTGAGACGGCAGCGTAGCCCCATATTTAAAATTTTAGTTTCTTTATTTAGTTGTTTTTTAATTTTATTTTTGTATCGTATTTTTAGCTGTTCGTTAACCGCCTTCCTCTGTTTACTGTCTTTCTTTATTTTTCTGCTTTTTTCTCGTCAGACGCTCTTTTCCGTAATTCGGTCGGATATATTTATTTTGCATAACAAATGGCAGGGTAATATGACTTGTCTCATTGCGCATGCTTGTATTGCGTATTACAAAAAAAAAGAAACAGAAACGAGGTTGGCGGCTTTAAATAGGCTATTAAACAAAATGAACACGTCTACGAGTTTTTATATTTCATACATTTATTAGCAGAGATGGAAGAGAGTAACCTCCCGCACCAATACGTTGTCAAATTATTTCATCCCCTATTTCTTTTTCCTTAATCGAGAGGTCTCGGATTTTCCGAACATAGTTCCATATTCGTCTCGTCCACCTATAAATTTCCGTGCCGTTAGAAGTGTTGATTTGGAATGTCAAAATTAAAAACATAATAAAACTTGCGAGACCTTCTTGTTGCTCCCCTCCCTTTCAACCCCCGTGGAGTTTAATGTAATTTGTGAGTCTGCAGAACCCAGAAATCCGCAACAAGATTACTGTTTCCTCCTGCCTGTACCTGAATGTCCTTCTTATTTATTTATTCGTTTTTATTACTGCAGATTTTAGATTTTGTTGTTCTTATTGAAGACTCAGTCGAAGCGATCTCTCTTAGAGTTCTACTCAGGCTATTTTTGGAAACGCGGGCCAGATCGTTGCTGGAAAAACTGCGCATCGCGCAGAAAAAAGATTGATACCGTGTGGTTTGCGACAAAAGGCCTATTAAGGAAAATTGTTAGCATTAAGTTTAATTAAGTAAATTATTACGTTTCAGTAACTAAATTTGAAATGATTCACTTTAAAAGTACGGTTTCGATGAAAAACTTGATGCGAATCATCCCGAACTAGTAAATCCACCCATATTACAATAATATAAGTCACGCGAAGCATTTTGCGATGTTTCACAAAATTGCTCGATTCGAAGGCGCTTCTAGGTTTCGGTTTCTTATCGCAGCCTATCTCCGCTCTAGCAATTGCGCCCACCGTAGCCAAAAGACACGCAACGTGCGTGCGGCGCCACGCATTGCATGTAAAGGTGCGCCTTCACACTGGTGGTACCGACGTCAAAGAGCAAAACCTCATGTGGAAGTCCGGTCGCTTTCTTACCTAGCCTCTTCCACGTGCGATGCGGGGCGGAAACCGCGGAATAATAATAGTAACCAAATCATAAAGTTTAGCGCAAGAGAAAAATTGTTTTCCCGAGGTTTAGCTTTGATTCTGTCTCCCCCCCCCCCCCCCCTTTAAGGTATGACGTCACACTCCAAAGCAATCAAACTATTCAGGCAACCGTTTTCGAACCAAAACATTCGACTGCACCCCCCCCCCCTCCCCCCGCTCCCTCACACAAACACACACAAAAAAAGAAAGAAAAGAACAGAATTTAAGCGCGTGACACGTAGGTTCGCCCAAGGCGTTTCCCCACAAGGACTTCGCGCTCCGTCAATTTCACTCGACTCACGCCCGGGGCCCGAACACTGTCCAAACAAACGGTGCCGCCAAGGAGTCCGTCTTCCTCCGATACCACCGAGAAGACGAGGCCTGCGTGTGACGTCATCCTTAGTGGACCCGCCGACCCGCTCCGAGTGGGCTGAAGCTGGACGATAGATGGTTCAAGGATGCGTCTGTCTTGGCGTCGCCGCGTGCTCAGAGCGTTGTTGTGTGACGAGCCGCACGACGTGCTGGCGGAGATGCTGACGCGAGCTAAGAGGCACTGCGTGGAGCCACTAGTGATGACGTTTAAGGGGGAAAGGCCTCGTCCTCGAGCCCCTCCTCTCTTCCTACCAATGTCCGCTGCCATAGCCGCGGTCTTCCGAGACAGGCTCCTCGAGGGACAGGCGCATTGATCGTGGAGACGACTGGTCTGACCAGCGGGGCGAGCCCTCTTTGCCCGTTGCTTTCTCGTTGGCAGCTGGACCCGAGGCTGCACTGCGCTTCGTCATACGATGGACCGCTGAGGACGCTACGGGCCGCCTAAGCCGATCCAATGCCTTGCGCCTGTGTCACGTGACATTTGGGGGGGGGGTAGAAGCGCCTGGTCACGTGATAAGTTGGCGCCTTGTGGGGCCCATAAGGTAAAGGAAGTATAGCTGCCGTCAAGTTCGCACGACGCCCTAAGTAGAGGGTGTTCCCTGGGAATAGTAATGTTTTCTTTTTAATCTTAGAAGTATAAACCACGCATTGTCGAATGCTCCCTTCCTACCCAAATGTAGCGCTAGCGACCCGCACAATATGCAAAAGTTGGAGACCGAAGCTTTATCTTATTCAAAAGCTATAAGCGAGAGGAAAACGGTGGCCGTCGGGGGCTCAATGGCGCGAGCTGAAAGAAACGGGCTTAGCTTAGTTTTGCAATAAAAGAAGAGAAGAAAGAGAACACGCTGAAACTTATGGGGGGATACGCTGTACAATTGCTCCAGCGTTGCATTCAGAGCCGTTTATACTGAGAGAGTTTGGCCTTCTTAAGGAGATTTTGACAGCCTGGCAACCACAGCAGCGTAGTCTGACAACCGGGGGATGACTACTTCCGTCCGCCATATTGTGGCTCTGTCTCATAGGAACTCTACGCGATTTCTCAGGAATGAACAAGACAAAGAAGTGACGCCATATTGTGTTACCGCGAAATCCGCTTGTTCTAGCGGCCAACAAGCTCCGCCCATTGGCCAAACTATCTCAGTATAAACGGCTCTGGTTGCTGTGGAGTGGAGCGCCCCTTACATTGTGACGTCACCGCCTTGAAAGCCTAATATTCGAAAACAAAATCACAAATTTCTGCATCATCAAATCGAAATACGAGATATTGAGCACATGTAACGTTTATTTCAATAATAATAATAAAAAAACCTTTCAGCAAAGAAGAAATTAATATGGTCTTCTGTACTCAAGTGTTTTCACCGAAATAATTGCTGGAGGCGCCCAGAGTCTCTGATTTTGTTTTGACGAATATTGTTACGGGTGGTGACCAAAATAACAATAAATCAACAGGAAGAAATAAACGTTTAATGTGGCGAACTTGTGCCCAAAACAAAAGGGAATAAATGATAATAAAGCGTCGCGAGCGTCGAAGTCGACGAGACAGCAGAGTGGAACGCTGGAGCGAAACTGACTCCGCTCGCCATGCGGAGTCCTTTATGTACCCTCGTAGATTTATGGAACATTCAGCATAGAACTTTCGGTGCGTAGGACATTCGGAACTCGATCAGACGAGAATGTTCTCGAACTGGCGAAGTACGACAAGTTGAAAGGCTAAATAAAAGGACATTCCACTGGCTGGAATCGAACTTAGACCTTCCGCGTCAAGCGCGGCAACAGTCAAGCGCTCTAACCAATTGGCCACGCACGCGTTCGCTTGGCGACGCGCGTGGCAATATCAGGTTTAGGCGGAGGTCGGCTTATAGAGAAATTTTGCTCTTCTTTTGTATATTTTGATTGAGGTAACGTCATGAGCTCAAGCTTCCACATTTTATCCCCCCGCTAGCGTCACCTTCTCACGGAGCTTCGGCTTTCTGTGATTTGTAATTTTTTTTATGTGGGCTAAAAAACAAACAAGCAACGGTTTTAATTTTTTCGATCGATCTCTGCAGTTTTTTCTTCTGCAAGGACAACAGGAGCAAGGCGATGACGTCACGTGCAAGCATGTATTGACAGCAGAAGCGTAGATGACCCGGTAGAAAATAACGGAGGGCGAGGGAAACGCAAGCCCAGGCGTCAGCTTCAGCGTTTGGTTACGACGAGGATTGAGAGGGATGTACTTCGTAAACACACCGTTGTTCCGTCCTTACGGGGGCGTTTAGTGGCAGAGAACTTGCGGCCACATGCTTGCGTTAAAAGTCCGCTGTACGACCGAGTTTCTGTCCGTTTTATCTTGACAACAAACCCACGAGCTACTTTGCGAACGGGACCGTCGACAGTCTGCTTCGAGGACGGGTGCCCCCGGCCAGCACCTCTTAGCAAAATGTTCATATATATTACTAATAAATGAAACACGAACAGGTATGAGGTTGTTGAAGAAACAACAATGAAATACATACTAAAAGTTTGGAAGAATTCCCACCAATCCCTTAATGTGTGCAAGTCATATGTTTCATCAGAAGGTACTTTTGAGGGAGTTATTAGGTAGATTTACGTTATTAGGACGTTAATATAGCCAGCTGTAACAATTTGAAACGATGACTACATAATTTCTGAGAAACAAATTTTGCAATCTTCGATCCTACATAGTTTCACCGATGTCCGCCAGATGCCGTTACTCTTCTGAACCACGGCCTGATAACCCCGCCATTTTCTTCAAGTCTTCGAGGTTCATACTTCAGCTTTGGAGTTTTATATTTGCCCGAATACGAGGGTTCGTAAGAAAGTGTTTTTGCATTTTTGTCAAAAACCCGGACGATAGGATTATCATCCGCGTTTTTCGCACCGCCAGCCTTGCGCTTGTTGCAAGAGTGGTAAATGTAGCGCATCTCCGCGCTTCAAAAATGCTTCGAGTCTTCCTAAATTTAGTGATTTAGTTGTGTTCGATGTCGCTCTCCAAGTTTCTAACTGAAACCACGTGTTTATTTTTACTAATTAAAAGGTAATTTACGCATCTTAGTTGACTCTTTCACTTATCGTGAGTATCATTTCCCTATATTATGTCCTCTTGGCCATATGCCTCGCGTGCAAAGACGTATTATTTATTTTGTTTATTTTATTTTTAGGGCCAAAATTATTACAGAAAAGAGTGTTTCTTTTAGATATAAACATAGGAAACATACAAATGTTTACAACAATAGGAACAAAATATACATTAGCCAAACAGTAAAATCAAATTAACAGTAGTTAAAAGAAAGAAAATACTGTACATGATTACTATGTGCAGTAGGCAAAAGAGCGGAATCCACAATTGTTGCTAGGGATGGAGGCAACTTTCACAACTAATAATGATATAAAAATCTGAATTTTTTAAAAGTCGCTCTGGTGGCTCCGAGGCGAAGGGCTGGCCTACGGATCAAGAGGTGACGAGTTCAAATCCCGGCCGAGGTGCTCGCCATCTGGAGGAGGTTTATTGCGGAAAAAGGTATCGTGTAACTAATATTTCGGCTGCACTTCGAAAGGTTCCCTCCTAGGTGGTCGAAAATACTCCTCAGGCCTTCGCTGGGGCCTGCCAGATGTCCTTTGTTGTTTCGCTATGTAAACCCCTAAATTGTTCTTTTTGGACCTTATAAAAAATACCTTATATAAAGCTAAGATGCGTATGATCATATAAGCTCAAGAAATAATGTGTAACTTGTCAGAACATGCGAAAAAACGTGTAAATCGCATTGCCAGAGGAACTCGCACTGTGATACTGATATAGCTGCCCCTTAATCAAAGCGGAACAGCTAAGGCAATGAACCTGTCACCATAATCAAGCTCGCAATTGTTTGATTCCGCGTGGAGAGCTTCAATGGCGACACCTGCAATGCAAGCTTGTTGGTAGAAAGATATCTTGAAACACTGGAGGCGCGCACACAAGCATTGCAGATACATCGTACATATATTGCTGTGCTCGGCTACAAAAGTGCGCACGGGTGCCCAGTGTCACTCAAGCGCAGAGGCAAGAACATGGAGATATCAAGAAAGCACAGGAAAGCAGGGATACACACGGGGCTGTGCCTATATTTCGCTTCATCCATACGTCCAAGCGCGGTCGAAGGCAAGAACAAATACAATCACAAAACACACATACTGAAAGGACGTCGCTGCAGGCTATAGTCGGCCACCATTTTACCATAAGAAAGTTCCGCGATGGCTTATCATATTTTTAAATAAGATAGTGCTTCGTTCTGAAACCTTGGCATCTGGTTCATACCACTAGCCTCACAATTGGGACAGAGTTGAGGGTTCGACGATGCGTGGTTGATTCGTTGCGACTAAACAAACACTAATCTTTTGGAACACCTCGTAGAAAAAGAAAGAAAAAGAAATGGTGGAAAACAGGAGTCTGTCAGCCGTCTTCACCTTCCCGCATCTCGCTGGCGATCAACTGACGCCTAAAGGCTGGTTAACACCTTGTGACCGCTTAGGACCGTGTGCCTTAAAACTTCTTAAAAGTTTTTAAGGTCAGCAAACACACTGGCACCATCTGTCAAGTACCCGTGGAACATACAGCGTTCCCGTATATTTACTAAATTTTTCACGCATCATTATTTTTTTTTTTTGGGGGGGGGGGTCTTGAAAATGTTTTGTTAATGTTACAAACGACTATTTCTTGTAGATAGTACGTACATTTGATTTCGCAAATACCACAAAACCTTCGCTTTTGTGAAATGCAGCTTCAGGGTCACTTCATAGATGATGCCAGCGTGCCAGTCTGTTCTCTCGTCGTGAGAAATTTTAAGAGGTTTTAAGGCAGGCCGTCCTAAGCAGTCGCAAGTGCATGAACGGAGCTTAAGCCTTTTCTTTTTCCAAGGCCGGCGTCCGACCAACGTGCACGCCATACGACCGAGCGTGTTGCTCCGCGTTGGCCATTTTGCCGCCCGAGCCGTTTACACCTTTATCTCCATGTTGCGATAAATCAGCGTCCGGCAAACGGCAGGGCGTTTTCGTTTCTCTGCTCGTTTGCCCAGGAAACTGGGTTGCAAATCCTTACCTCCTATGTTTCCTCTTTCATTATTCCCTCCTTCATTTCCTTTTTTCATTAGACTTCTTTCTGCTCGGCCCTCTTTCTTTTCCCCGACAGCTCCGAGTCTAAGACATTCGGTTTGTTCTTATGGACTAAAAATAAAGAAGTCGGTATGGACTGCCGAACGTGACTGGACACCCTGAATTGGCGCCGAACGTGGAGTTGTTTTCGTTTAGGTTATTTGTTTTTTCTTTATCTAATTTTGGTTCCTTCCTTTGTGCCCTTTATTTCTCGTGCCGAGTCAATCGATGTAGCTTGCTTCTGTTCTGCGTTCCCTATAAGCGCCTTCGATTACTTTCTTCTTCTTCCGCTGCATTGTTGGCAGTTAGAAGGAACCCAGCGAGTTCTTTGTGGACAGATGGAGAGATGCATGGCGGCTGTTTCCTTTGAATTGGACGGTGACTTGCGCCAGCTAGTGACACCCGACGCCGTCTCTCTAGTGGTCCGTCAATGAAGTAGTTGACTTCCTGCGTGGCCTTCGAGTAGGCCATGCTTCTTGATGTTCACTCCAACTGAAAAGTTGTGTCTGGAAATATCTGCCGTTTACGCTAATTAAAAAAAAAAAAAACGTTACGAAGGGAGCGAAATGTTAGTGTCTCGCTGTTTGGTAATTTTGTTGGATGTTTCTTAAACTTCGCGGTTATGCTGAGACTCGCGGCACACGCATCTGTCTATAAAATATCTTTGAGTTCACTTCCCTGCGGAACACAGAGAAAGCCCACCACGACGAGTGGTAAAAGGATCCAATCAAATGACGAAGCTCAGTATACGATAAGATGTGAAAAAAAGGTGATCTGTGCCGGGTCATTGCGCAAGTGAAACGTCATGCTGATTGCCCCTGCGATCATAGCTTTTGTTTTATCTATTCATTTCTTGAGCTCCGAGATTCGCTGGAATCATTCTATTGTTCGCCGTGATTGGCTGTCTTTGTGTTCTGCGGGAAAATGATCTCAAATACATCTCGTGAAGTTAAGCTTCCTCAATTTCGACATTTTTTTTACAACTTATGGCGCCATTTTTTGATAGGCGCAGCGAGCATACGACGCACTCTGTTGTCAGCTCGCCGTGCCTAGCGGGAGATGGCGCCACAAGTAAATAGCGTCGCTAACTCGATCGTCTGCGAACACAGCAAACGTTGACATTGGCAAGTTTTGTTTGCTCTAAATTTTTTTACAGGAAGAGAACTGCGCCTTGAAATTTCACACGGCAAAACTGTCCTGCTCAGTGCACATTGGGCGAAAGTTTGAGCTTTCTGCTTGCAGGCGCCAATGTTTTCCGGCTCGTTTTACAGCGGAAGATCCGCTTGGGACACCCTGTATGCAGTCACTGACAGCTTTCGAAACGCAGGGTACGGCTTATTACGTTGACGCTTCGTGGTTGCTTGTTAAGCGTTCTTAAATCTGATAGGCCGCAAAGTGGAAATATATTTCGAAGGGGGGGGGGGGGGCCCGGGTCCATGGGCCCTCCCCCCTCCCCGAATTTTTTTATTTTGCTGGGACCTTCTTTCTCCCTTCCCCTCATACAGCATTTTGTCATGGGCGCCCCCCCCCCCCCCCCGAAACAAAATCCTGGCTACGTGCCTGTGTCTCAAGTAAAGTCAACATTTCACCAACTCTCATGCGCGCTCGCACTTCTGAGTTCAGCTTTCCCTCTTTGTGACACTACGTGCGGAGAAGCATGCTTTACAGGCCACTTGCGTTGGAACGTTAAGTCGCGCGATTGAAAATGCCGATGGCTGCTTCTTAAAGGGGTACGGATACCAAATTTCCAAGCTCTTCTGTTTGATTGAACATGAAGCGAGTTAAAATAGGACCTAACCAATACCAATATTTCACAAAAAAATAAAACGCAGGAAAACGCATTTTAAACTGAATAAAACGATAACCAAAAAGCGGCTGGTGGATGTCTGTAAAGCTTCGATGGAATGTCGTGACGGTATCAGGTCAGTAAGAGCAGCGCCACAACGGGAAGTACGCTCACTCATAGAGATTACTTAGGCCTGACCACTGTACCGAGGCGCTTTGGCGAAGGAAGTTGCAGCAGAGTTGGCCACCATTGATTTCATTTTCAAGGGGCCTTTCCGGCAACGCTTGTTTGGGGAGGTTTGGGGCACTATCGTGGTTTGGGGATTGTGCCCGTGCGGTGTAATGTCAATGCTAGGAAATGTGGATTTAAACGGGTCCAAGTTCCCACCTCTGCCGATGACGGGATAACCGCCTTGGTCGACTGCTACGCACACTCGATTGCTACGAAGTCAACACACCCACCATCGTTGCTAAAAGGAGACGGCCCGCTGGGCTCTGCAAAGCGGCACACATGGAAACAAATCGCCGCGGCATTTTGTGGCCCCGGGGATGCGGGAGGAGCCGACGTCCAGGAAGATACGTTTGAACTACAAGAGTGTCAGCAAGAGCAACGTGAATACCTGTTCACACTGGGAGCGGAACCGCTCTGGCACAGCGCTGTTAGACTGCGTCTTGGTAACCGCTTCGAGAATGATCTTTTACGGCCGATTATACAAACCGACGGGCCTCTGGACAATCGCAACTCGATGCTGACATAACGCTCGGCAGAGGAAGATTGGACCATCATTGCGCAGCTCTTAAAAGCTGTTCTAACTGTTGGCGTACCGTTATGTCGGAGTAAATAAGACATACAAAAAAAAGTATATGTATATACTTTCACTTGTTGCGAAGGCAGTCCATATGGCGTATATTTAAGGTCTATAATACACAAAGGAGATAGAATCGATGAGGGTGTCCCTCTTTGACGAGAACGTTCGCCACCGCTGCACCTGAAAGCAAGGGAACTCGAGGGGAAAAGACTGGCATTCTTACCCGAAAATAGAGGTCAGGGTTCCAACTATTCATACGGGAAGGGTCCACAAAGGTCGCGTGGGCACATCCCATTCAGCAAGTCAGCCGGTCGTGGGCAGATGATCTTGGCCAGGGTCGTCGGGGCAACGTTGCGTAAAAGTGCCTGGCTAGGCCTAGCGTCCCTCGGCTGCGGCTTGGTCGGTGGGATCGTCGTCGTTGCAACTTTTTCTAGGTATCCGGGGTTCCAGCGGTTTTATCCGCGGCGCTCAGTTTCAAGTTCTTCATTCTTTTATGTTGTTGCTTGAAGTCGGGGCGCGCGTGGAGGGCACGCAGAAATGCCCGTTGGTGGTCCCGACGACGTTAGCGAACGATGTTGTCGGCCACGTGGATTTGATCGTAAAAAGCGCTTATTCGACTTATTTCTTGATGTTCTCTGTGTCTTTTGAGTTGCGAATCAGTATCCTCTTAAGTTGAAGAGACCGAGAGTCTTTTCAATGTGGGTGGAAACTAAGGGCGGTTGGTTCGTGGGAGTCAACCGATCATTGTGATAACTGTCCTTCTACATATCTGGGGTCAGGTACCTCGCAGTGGAAGTCGGAAGCGAAGCCGGTCTCCACCTGCGAAGAGGTACTAAACGCCACCAAAAGACGGCGCGCAAATCAACAAAGAACACATAAAGGTCACTGTTGTCGGGAGTACAAAGTACAGACATCAAGGAAAAAACAACCTTATGGATAAAGAAAACCAAATCTACACCGGAAAATGTATTGAGAGGGAGTGGGGGACATACAGACAGGCCGATAAGACGGCGCTATAGGTAACTATGTACAGGGTGTTTTTTGAAGCTTCGCATATTTATTTAAAAAGTGCCGCGACAACTTCACTTATGCGGTTTGTGCAGGTGAGTTATACGGCCAGGGGGACATAATATAGGGGGCTAATCGTAACGATCATTCGGCTAATTAAGTATAATTTGTTAACTAACGTTTTAATTAGTGCAAATAGACACATGGTTTTGATTAGAAACTTGCTGAGCGTCATCGAAAACCACGAAATCAACTTTTTTAAGAAAAATATAAAGCAAAGACAACATTTTACGGCTTTCTGAAGAAAAAAAAAAACCGCTAAATTTGAACGCGTTTTAAGGTTTCGGTTTCTCATCGGAGCGCATCTTTGCGCCCGCGGTCCTGCTCCCTGGTGGTCGCGGCGGGAAACCACCTTCTCGCCTCTCTCGTAGGATGGAGGGAAGTAGGGCGCGCGTGTGTTGCGCGTCTCAGCCACCAGGGAGCAGGACCGCGGGAGCAAAGATGCGCACCGATAAGAAACCGAAACCTAGAAACGCGTCCAAACCGAGTTTTTTTAGAACGCCGTAAAATGCTGCCCCTGCCTTATATATTTCTAAAAAAATTCGATTTAGAGTTTTTGATGACCCTCAGCAAGTTCCTAATTGAAACCATGTGTTTACTTTCACTTTTTAAGAAGTTAATTAAAAAATTGTACTTAATTAGCCGAGTGGTTGTTACGATTAGCCCCATATAGTATGTTTCTCGAGCCATGTAACTCACCTGCCTAAACCGAACAAGTGTAGATTTCACGGATTTATTAAAACAAATCTGTAAAAGCTTAAAACAAAATACCCTGTACATATATCACGATTTAAAGAAAATACCTCCATCTGCCCTCCAGAAACCAGCCGAGGCCTCTGTTACTGCTATCGGAATGGGGGTTCAATACGCAAGAAAACACAGAAAACATATAATGAAAAAAAAAGGAGAGAGAGAGTGAGAGAGAGAGAGAGAGAGAGTTAAGGCGTAATAATAGGAGCACACGAGGAACAGTTTGCTGATTTCGACACCCCACCCACAGAATGGCGCTTGTGTTCTTCTATTTACAAAGCTCACACTGCAAAGAGAAGTAGCAAAGCGAGCATATAGACACGCACACAAATTGGAGAAAAGGACGCCAAAAGTAAAGTTGAATGAAGACCAATTCCGATGATACGTTGTCCCACGCCGAGACATCTCCAATACGCTTTTTTCTTACGATTTGTGGTCGTTTAACCCCACAGGCACCGCAGTGTCGATGTTTGCTGTTGTCTTGTTGTTTGTTTTTACTTTTTACGTTGCTTCTCCGCTGTGGGACAAAGTTGGCGTTGGCTTTAACGGCACCTCTGGCGAATGTCCGAGCTACTTGAGGGTCCCGGCGTCTTTGTTGGAGGGGATTGTGCGTTGAGACGGGCGGGGCATCGATTCCCGTGGGCTGGATGAAGAGGTGGAGGGAAGAAAAGAGGAAGGGTCGTTTGCGGGGTGATTGTTGAGGGTGCCCCCTCGATGGCCTGCCCGGTCGTTATCCGAGCTTAGTTGCCAAGTTTCCGAGAGGCCCGGATGTACGCGATCGCGCGCATCTGTGGCTTTCTTCGAATATAAGAATTGCGAGTTCATAAGACATAAAGGTACCTCCGACCTGACGAGTATTTTAACGTGAAACGTTCTTTGGCTAGGCGCTTAGAATTTTGTAAAGCCTGATAAGCGTGGTCGCGAAGCTCGATGCTTGTTGGTTAACGGACGAAGTCACGTGACCAGAGGCGTAGGCGAGGAGGAGCTCGACCACCTGTGCGCACTGAGAGAGAGGAACTCGAGAGTATATAAGACTATGGAAGATCGCCAGGTTTTTCAACCCCGCATACATGAAACTCAAAGTATCGCTAAACTTTTCTGATGCCAGAACGTTCCACGTGGGCAAAACAATCGCCTAGCAATTCGCAATACGTGTTTGAGTACAAACCTTCCAACCTGATTGAATGTATTTGTTTGGGAGACGTACAACTTAAAATTTATCCCGAAAAAAAAAACATTTTTTTGTAGTATTGAGTTGCATGTACACACACGTGATCTAAATTATCCTTTGTCGAGTCACTCAAACTCACAAAGAAAATAACGTGGGAGGCTGTAAGAACATTTTGAGCCAGAAATACGGCACAGGCTCGGAGCATGATGTTCAGCGTGCTCAGTGTTCCACTCCTTAGAATCACCAGCTTCAGTGTCTGCTTTTCGAGTGCGAAGGCGTGTCTACACCGCTGACACACAAGACATCAACTTGCCAGTCGGCCAGCACTTGCGAAGCACGGTAAAAAATGCAACACTGCGCGCAAAGACGTACAAACAATGAAAACAGAGAACGGAGGAAACGAAAACAGGACAAGTGCTGACCCTACACTAATTGAGAGCCTCCTGTTTCGTTTAGTTAATTTTTTTTTGTCTTCCTTGTTTTTGCCCTGTTTTGGATTTCGGACGACGAACCAATTCGTTCACGTTGCTGAGTTGAGTCAAAGTACGGCTTTACCGCTAGGACGCAGATGTAACTAGAAGTTTCTCCATGAATTAAACATTTATTCGCCGTCTTAAGCCTCTCTCAAACAACGGAGCTGCGAAATTTGTCACGTGCAATCTTAAAAAAAAAAAAAGTTGCCGCTAAAAGAAAAAAATAAAGAAAGAAAAAGAAGCAGAAGCGTTATAACTGAAACGCCCTTTTAAGTTTTCTAATATTATTCTAAGCTCGCCTGCAATCCCAGCTTGCCATCTGAGTACCGACGTAAGAATGAAAAAAAGAGTGTCTGGTTGTGAAATGAAAAGTTTAATTTATTTGCCGCACCGCTCGTGGGAGCGCGAGAACGGCGGCAGTTATCTTTGAAATTTAATCCCGCCTTTTTTTCTTGCTTACTTGATTTTTTGCTTGTTTGTTTTATGTCTTCGCGTTGTCCTCAAAGTCTGGAGTTTTGACTAGCGTAGTTTGTCCGCCTTTCTCGGGTGTCCGCCTGCGTCAACTGGTTTGGCAACGAAACTACTTTTCCTTTATTGCTTAGCTTGTCTCGTACTCTGCGCTGAATTTCCTAACATTAGAGAGTTTTAGTATTGCGTTTAGGAGCAAACGAGTTCGCTGTTCGTTTGAGTTAGCGTTGCGTGCTCCCCACTGCGCATGCGTGTCGTCGCCGTGCGCCAATCCAAGACGCAGTTTGGGCTCGGCGCACGCGCAGCCTGGAACACGCAACGCTAACGCAAACGCAGAGTGCTTGCGTTTGTTTTTTGTTCGTGTGCGCAATACTAAAACTCACTAGTTACGCAGACGCACAGGCACACACAACGGGCTGTTTCTAAAGCTTCGAGGCTAGAATTATGTTTTTTTTAGTGTACATTTGTTTTTGGGAGATAAGAGATGAATCCACTGAAAAGGAGTCATTTCGAGCCGGTACGATGAAATGCTTTACTACGTGCTGTAATTTCTAAATTAATACCGCTCTTGAAAAAAAAAACGAACAAATTTGTTTGCGTACATATGTATGCATATAGGATACAAACGTACGCGAAAAAAACAACAAAAACACGCCGCATGTATGCAGGGTGTTTTATTTTAGTTGGTCCAATATGTATATAAAAAGGAACTCGCGTCAGGACTTTTTTTAGCCACGGGGCAATGTTGGCGGAGATGGGGGCCACTAGTAAAAAGGCGAAATGTGTTAATTAGATAGCCAATTCACAAAACTAATGAATATTTATTGGGCATACTGGCGAGAGTATGTGGCTACAATTGGGGTACTGCTGTGGACAAGAGTGGCAGTCCCACCGATCGCACATGATACAAAAGCCACAATGTTCGCTGCGGACAGGTGTCAAGCACGACCGAAGCCTTGCTGCATACATGCTTGGAACACATACCCTTTTCGAATGACCAACAGGACCGTCATACACGCCTCAGACGGTATAGAGTTGTAGGGAACTGTTCTTGCACGTCCGACACGGTACGATGGAGGTACGAACTGCACATATGCTTCCACAGAAGACTCGCACATGCGCAGTTCGTGCCTCCATCGTACAGTATTGGATGTGCAAGAACGGCTTCCTAAAACTCTTTGGTGTCTGCAGACTCTTTTTTGGTATTGTATGAGCAGTATGACCGCTACATTACGGATGATACTCGACTCTGTAGGCTGGATGGAGGAACCATAGCTTGGCAAAACGAGCGATTGTTGCAGCACCTCCATTTTCAACCCACTTACAGTACACTGGACCCAGCGGGGCGCTCAAGTCGGAATTCAGGGTTAGATTGCCTAGAGCTAAAGAGGCGGTGCAACGATATTTAGGTGGAATGTTCTTCACTTTACGAGAGCTTAGTGTCACTAGTGGAGCTCAAGGCTACTCGCACGCAACGCCACTGGCCAAGAAATTTCTTTGTTGTGGTGTAATTTCATGGACAGAAGCGAGCGCTTTCATTCAATCTCTCCTTCGCGAAACGTGATGACGTAGCTGGGCGGTTTCAGTATTGCCCAGTGACGATATTTGAATGCGCCTCATAGATTGGACCCGAGCATTGCGTGGGCACCCGATTTCGGGCTCGTGATAATCGATAGCTTGAGAAGCATTCGGTTAGCGGCCCGTGTCCAATCGCTGCAATGACGACAATAGCCGAACCATAACAATGTCTGGAACTCGGCGCGTGTCCTGTGCTTTGCCAACCCCAGCGCGTGGCTAGGATCAACATTGGCGGCATTCCTTCGGCTCCAGGTCACGTGGCCGCTTGTTCTGGCTGCGAGTTGATCGGATGAACGCGGCTTGTTTTTCTTTATATTTTTTGCGACTTTGATTGCGTGTGTTGAAATACGAACGGGTGTTTCGCAGGTCATTAACTCAAGGATCCGTTCTAGAGGAGGAGGGAATATTTGATAACTCTATAGTCCGTTGCAACTCCAGAAGGTGGGGCGAGGGAAGGAAGACCGAGGAGGAGGAGGTAGATGGAACGCTAAAGAGAGGAGGAGGTTTCCCCTCTCTTCTCTAGCATTCCGTCTGCTTCCTAGTTCCCGGCGTTTCTTTTCCTCGCCCTACCTTGAGTTGCAACGGACCATAGAGGAAGTGCGCTATTGCTTGAGGCTAGGACAGGGGTCTTGGCAACTAGGACGTACGTGGTCGGATACCAAGGTAATGGATACAACGTGCTTTATCAATTATGTGGGGAGGGAATCGAAACGCCAGAGCATGTCGTTATAGAATGTAAAAGGATCGGCAGCCTAAGGACATCACGCGAAGATGTTGACCCTCTCGGTGTACTGGGATACCATAAGAAAGGTGAAACAAAACGTTTTGGTGAAGTAGAGCTCAATAAAAGAAGATTAGAGGAATTGTGGCTAAGCTCAGAGAACGGATAGAGGTTAAATCTTACTAAATATGCTTAAACATTACTATTAATAATATAATAATAATAATAATAATAATAATAATAATAATAATAATAATAATAATCAATCAATATTTTATTTGGTGCCCAGGAAGAACCATACGGTCTTAATGCTGGCACACAGACATATTAAAACACTTACTAAAATGAGACATACATATGTTGCACATACACACATTAAGACGATTAAAACATAAAAACATTACAACCAGACAAGAACCTATAAGCAATAAATTTCATCACACATAGAAAGAGATACGATAATAGAAGATAATAAAAAAGAACATTTGGCTGGTGGCGCCAGTCACCTTGCGATTCACAGGGAACAGCCGCCATGCATGCATGCAGGCATCCATCAATTGAGCGCTATCGGAAGAGGAGGCCCTCCGCGACGCTTTCCGGCACGCCAGTGTGAACGGTAGCTCAGTAAATTGATGGCTCTGAAGGCTGGGTTCTCTCTCTGGTACGGCCTGTTGGGGATAGGACCTTATCGCGCTTTGGGATTGGGAGGAGTCGGGAGTGGAAGCTGAAGATGAGAAAAACGGATGGTTGTCTTTTTTACGTATTCGTAGATTTTGCTGAAGGCGTTTTCTTGAGGTAGAACTACGTCTTTCTCCGCGCTTGGAAGGGAGTGCAAAGTTGGGAACCCGACGTAACAAAAACTTGGTCCCGGAAGTGACGTCACACGGATGCTGCCTGCTGCCGAGAACCGCGCAGTGCGCACGCGCGGCCTTTCTTAGCTGCTGGCTTGCTCGTTTGTTCGCTTCCATACGACACGCTCCTGTCCGACTGAAGCTCCAACGCTTTAATTAAAGCGGCGATAGACGCCGCTCCGGCAACCGTGATTCCACAATCTTCGCTCGTCGCTCCCGAGAGCGGCCGAGCGGCCGATCTCGCGTGCTTTGCGGCACGGCCAGTTCACGCGACTCTCTCACGCGACTTGCGAAGCGTTAAAAACAATCGCACGCAATTCCGCATATGCGCCTCGGAGAGGGCGGCGCGGGATCTGCACATTTACCTCTACCGAACTCCGAGCCACGGACATTTCGCTTTTTGCGCAGCCGACATCGTTATGCGGCAGGAGTCCGTGGACGTTTGTTCAGCTGCGGCCGTAGTTCTACGGAATTCTTTTCTTTCTTCTTCAAATGCATAAATTGTTTTGTTTTGCGTTTACTTTGTTTGTGATCAGGCTTGCCGATTTACTTAAAGAAATGGAAAGAATTTGCGTTGAAACACTCGTGCAAAAAACAGGAACACTTCAAACGGGAAACCAAACGCCCGAAAACCTTTTCCGGACTAGTTTCTAAAAGAAAGTGTACTTAGTGAACGTAAATTGAAAATATGGTTCTGCGAACTTGAGAACGCTTTAACTTGGGAGAAATACAAACTTTTTCCCTTCACAAGGTTCTTGAGCTTTTTATAAAAAGAAAAGGCAAAATATGAAAAGTAAAGGACACTGGAAAGAGAAGTAAAGGACACTGGAAATAATCTAATCACTTACGTATGGGAGAAAAATTATGCAGGAAAGACGAAGATATTACCTTTCATGTGGTTGAGAAAAAAAAAGAAGCGTGGTTGTTTTCTTTTTTTTTGGTTTCGTCAGTCTGCTGTTTGTGAGAGAAAGAAAAGCTGAAGCGAAGAGGAGGAAGTGTAAGCTGAAGAGGAAACCCATTTCCATTCAAGAAGATAGACGGCAGAAAAAAACAAAATAATCTTTGTACTGCCTTTGATATATGTAGATAGGTAGTAAATAAGAGGTGTCTGAACAAGGCCAGGAAGGGGGGTTGAAAATTCGGACTTCGCGCATTTCCCGGCAAGGGCACTGTCGGTATAGGGCTTCCGCGCAGGCGCGGTCGCACGCCGCGCGGCCTTGAAAACGAGTGCGCGAATGAGGACGGTTCCTCAAGGCCCTTGTCACGCTGCGCCATCTCACGGCGTTTGCCAGTCGTGTGAGCGAATCTTTATTTATTTATTTATTGATACTACTGTCTCCTATTTCAAGAGACGTTGTAGGCGTGGTTTACAACATATGCTACACAAAAACACTAATAAAATAACAGCAGGTAACAAGCACAAGGATATTAGTTCTAGCTGATCCAAAAACACACAAATAACTAAACACGTGAGAAAAAAAACACAGCGTTATACAAAGATTATTTCATTGTAAGAAATGAATAAAGGAGCATCAGATACAAGAATCACAAAAATCGCGGAGTTTATTAAAGAAGGACGACTCTGGTGATGCTGTTATTATATCGCTTGGCAGGGAGTTCCAGTCGTGAACAGTCCTTGGAAAAAAGAATACTTAAATGCATTAATCCGACAGTTGAATTCTTTGAGTGTTTTGCAATGATAACTTCGCATGGGATAATTTTGAGGTGCGGGTGAAACATATTTAGAGATGTCGATTTTGAACCGGTTGTTTAATAAATCAAATAGGAACGTTATTCGCGTAAACATGCGTCTATGCTTTAGTAAGTTCACCCCAGAAAGGGCGTACAGTTCAGAGACGGGATATTTTCGCTGGAATTTATTATGAATGAAGCGTGAACTTTTTCTTTATATATTTTCAAGGACATTTATGTTGGTATTTGTAAACGGATCCCAAACCACCGAAGCGTATTGTAGGATGGGTAATATAAAAGTTTTATAGGCTGTCAATTTGACGTTGGAAGAGACATGTTTTAAATTTCGTCTTAAGTACCATAACTTGGATAATGCTTTGCGCGCAGTCGACATGATATGAGTGTTCCAGCGTAGGTCATTCGATATAATGACACCCAAGTAGTTATAAGAAGTAACTTCGGCTAGTGAAATATTATTAATGGAATAATCGAAAGAAAGATGGCTTAATTTCCGAGTTATATGCATTCGAACACATTTCTTGACATTCAATGACATCTGCCACGAGTCGCACCAGTGCGACATCTTGAACAAGCAGGTGTTTAGTAGAGTCTGGTCACTTATTTCATTGACTTCTGTAAGTAAAACCACATCATCTGCGAACAGTCGAACACGTACTGGAATATTAGCGGTTAAATCGTTTATAAAATTGAGAACAGTAATGGCCCCAGGACCGACCCTTGTGGAACACCCGATAAAACAGGGACTAATGATGATTCACTCGAATTGATCTGTACATACTGTTTTCTGTCCTGTAAGTAGTTTTCGAGCCAGTGAAAGATACCTTTGTTTTGAACAACTGATTTAAGTTTAAGGAGAAGTTTACTATGTGATGCTTCGACACACTTGCTCCACAGGGAAGCGGCGCCGTGGGCACTACGAGGGCGAAGCAGTAGAGGAGGAATTATTGGGAAAATACAGGAAGTAAAAGTTTTTATTTTTTCAGCAAGCCATTGAAAGTGAGAAAACTAACTTATTTTTGTGGTACGCCTTTTCATTCCCGTGGACAAACCGAACCAAGTCGCAATATCAGAAGGGAATTTTAGGGGAAAGAGGGAAGAGAACCGGGTCAAGGAGCCGTTTCCTCCCCTTTTCCTTACATCGCTTCAGACTGCTCAGAAAACACACACACACACAAGAAAAAGAAAGACGATGTAATAAATGTGAAGTGGGTACGAGAAAGTCTTCTTTTGAACTTTTCGGACGCGTGTTGGGTGATTGTTAAAAGATGAAAATGGAAGTAGTTTTAGGGAGAAAAAAGAAAAGAAAAAAGATGAGAGACGACAAGAAGGAATCCGCAAAGAACGAGGGAGCGTTCTCGTGGCTTCTTTTCAGCGACGGACGTACAGACATGCACGTCGGCGACGGTTCCCGAATTGGATGACTCGGGACAGGCGCCTTTGGGGACTGGATTGTGGTACGCGTGCGCTATTATCGAGCAACGCTCGGCGGCAGCGTTGTCGGGTAGAAAAATTAGAGAGCCTAAATTCCAGAGGGGATCAACTCAAACCATGGAGGGCGTCTGCAATTTAATGGCGGATGGCTCATGCGGAGATTGATCGCAAGTGCGCGTGCGTTGCGTTCTGGAGTGGCGAGGAGGAAAGTGGCTGGAGAGGCGGAAACGCTTACAGACGATCAACGATTTCGCCACTTCCTGGCAGTTCGCATTGCAAACGCGGCCCATAAAACACGTGATGCCAATCGAGCAGTTGGGAACACTCTGAAATCGAGGCACACTGAAGAAGATCGCCAAAAAGAAAAAAAGAGCCTCGGCGTGTCTGTTTTTCTTTTTACTTTTGGGGTTTAAGAAAGAAAGGAGGCGGCGGGCGGGAGGACGGTAAAAAAAGTCAGTGGAACTTTCGATGTTACGCGATGTTCGGCTTGTTGCGAACACATTTTTTTGTGACATAGTTTTCTTCATTTGGTGGTTTTGTCAACATATTTAGTCACGATTCGCTCGCTTCAGTAGGGGACGCACGATGACTCGCAGAAATAGGTGTGTCTCTTTCGGGAGATACGAGTTGTGTGTAACGGGAATGAAGTGATAAAAAAATCGAGAGGACACGAACCGTGCAGCCAAGGAGTGTTTCGATCGAGATGGATGAAAGTGTTCACGTTGGCCACTTGAGAATGCGTGTAGCTTCCGTTGCCACCTGTTAACATTAACGTGCAACTAATCTAGGGTACAGTATTTATTTATCGCACGTCCCGTATACTGTCTTCGCAACCCATGACAGAGACCGTTGGACTCGATGGAGATTCACCGCGGCGCTGCACAGAACGGCTCGTGCGGTGGAACCGAAATTCGCTCTCTCATTTCGCGGGGCTAACTCACCTTTCCCGGTCGGCTCGAGAGTGATATGGAATTTTAGAATAGAGCTCCCAACGCTTTGGGTTGCACGCGGAGTTTGGGGCGTCGCACTGCGCAAGCGCAGACATTCTGCGCATGCTGCAGTGCGAAGCCCCAAGCTGTTTGGCGGACCCAGAGCGTTGGAGCCCCCTATGCTAAAACTTGTGGTCGCTCCGACCTTCTTACGCCGACCTCTCAAGGCATGGCACTCCGACGAAAGACGGAACGCAAAAAACAGGTTTATTAGTTGACTGGCAAACGCAAGAACAAGGTTAAAGAAAAGTCTCAAAACAGACCAGGCTTTTCGGTCCGGACTCGCCCCTTGGTGGCGTCGGTGTCTCACCTCGACTGCGTCTTGTCCCGTCGACCGTTTCACCCCGACACCGCTACTCGCGATCCCGTTCCGATATCTCCCGTATCTCCGATAACGATACCCGATAACGATGCAGCGCATGCGCAAAGGCGGTGGCGGAGTATCCAAGTATCGCTATCGGAGTCATCGGAACGATCTACTCTTTATTGACATCCTCCGTGGCCATTGCCGCGAAGAATGCTTTGCGGCGGTATGCGTGCTCGGTCGCCCACTTTGCTGATAGTGGTGACGGCGACGGACGGCCGTGACAATTCTTCCAAAGCAACCGATGAACGAGCCTATGGTCGTGACGCAGCGCTCGGTTCCGTAAAGGCCCACAAACGATCTACTGTATAAACGTTTTGTAGTGGCGTGATTGAGCCGAGCTGCCAGCATTAATCAACGCGACGTCGTGCTGCTGTCGTAATTGAGTTTGTACGCTGATTTTATTCCGAAATAGCGGTTTGCGTTTCTCTCTGCCTCCGTATTTTTAAAACAATTCTGTAATTGAGAAAAAAAAAAACCACCTAAATTGTTTTTATTTGGCCTCCACAGTCACCAACATCAAAGATATATTCCATATAGATATGCCAAGTAGCCACAAGAGCACTTTCATAATACAGTCGAAGCCACTCTTTCCCGGCGCGTTCAGTGGGAGAAGGAAATCGTGACGTAATATACAGAAATTTCAACATTTCCGCGCCTGCCGCAAGCTTTACCCGAGCTGTGAAACACTGCACGCCTTCCCCCGGAAGCGGCATGCTCAAGGCAGTTGAAACCTCTAGGTATGGAGTCACACTCAGCGGTTGGTTTTTCGGGTTTTCTTGCGTTTATTGATACGTTCGGCTCAAATGCTCCTGATATTTGAATTCACGGGACAAAAATACGCTAGAATTCAACTCTAACGGTTTTTGTTCTCAAGTACCTTTTCAGCTTTCCTTTAAATGGCCTTTGCGTTTCATGCACTATTTCCGCGTTCTCCTTTGTGCAGTGAACCTGGAATTGCACCCAAATAATATACGATTTGAAATGGTAATTTGTTTTAATGTTTTGTGATTCTACTTTAATCCATAATAAGTGTTTATATATGAAAAGATACATCAACAACATTTTTGAAAAACCGGAGACGGGACGGACGAAAAAGGGGACAACACACAAAACGTCTTAACAACTCACAAGTATTCGAAAGTTTGGATGAACTAATTGTTTAAATTGTTTCATTGCAAAAATAAAAAAAGAAAGGCGCTTTACTGACAGCTTTACGTAACGCTGCCCAATAAATGATGTAGTGGTTAGCATACCCGACCGGATATTGGGAAACCCGGAGTTCAAATCCCGGCTCCGCCAAAGATTGTCTTTCGACGGCTTCGTAGAATTTGTTTCATTCGATCAAGTACGGTTCATTCATCCGCACCTTTTGGATTATTTTCTTTTAGAGACCGCGTACGACGATGAAAGTGCCCACATATGAAACCTAGTTATTCCTGGATAAAAAAGAAAAATGAATTAGTCACGCTTAAAGTCGTCTCCAAAATGACCGCAAGGGCGTTTTCTCAGCAGATGAAAAGAGGCTCGTCCTTGAAAAAAAATACTGTTTACACTTTCCTCTAACCGCCTCCCCCCCCCCTCTCTCTTTCTCTCTCTCAGAAAAAAAAAAAGCAAGAAGAAACAAAAGCAAAACAACAGGAGAGAATTCAAGCGCGAGAACATTGACGCCACGTGTCACGAGTCGGAACTGCTTCATCTCGAAAAAGCGGCGGCGCTCTCTAAGATACAGCGCTTCTACCAGCGGGCCGCTTTGCTCGTAAAAAGCCGGCTGCAACTGCGTTCTGAAACCCCATCATCTGCACAAAGCTAGTCGGCGAGCGCCCTCGCGCTTTCACTGACGGAACTGTGAGCACCAGGAAGAAAAAAAAATCCCGGAATGGCGCTCATTCCAATCTAAATATACGTCCAAAGAAAAAAACAACAACAACAACAACGCGATTACAACCGCCCGTTCCAAGAAATAAATAAATAATAGTTATAATAATAAAAAAAAACGAGTGCTTTTACAACGTTTAACGCCGCGAAACGCCCCAAGTTTGCCAAGGACTGCTCCGGGATGGCGCTGGGTTCTTTCCCTCAAGAAACTCAAGGCCATTGCAATCCTCCCGCTACTTGAAAACGTCGTCCTTTTGAAGGAGCCAGGCAGCGTGGAACTTCCAATATGTATGTAAAGCGAGGAATGCACCGTTTTTCTTTCAAGTAGTTCCGACGCTCTTATAGTTTAGTTTATTTGCCCGTTTGTCCGCTTTCTTTATGGGCTCGCATCGCAACGTTTACTCTATTCGTGTTTTATTTCGTTTGTCAGTTCGAGGTTGTTAGTTGTTTGATGTTGATCTATTTGCTGTAGCGGTATGGCCCTCGAAGCTTTTTTTTGCTTGTCTTCTCGTTTTCCTTTGAGATCGATCTTTCTATTCCGCCGGTAGAAAGAGAGTTTCTGAGGGGTTCTTTCGGTCGAGCTTGAAGCGTTCAATCCTTGGGAAGACGCCGCCGCTACTGGAGGATGTCTGGCTCCCCTCGAAAGCACAGCGCCTCACTGGAGGCTGCAGAGTCTCGGGTATTCAAAGTTTTCTCGCTCGCGTTGTCGCTTCCGCTGTGTTTGGGGTTCCGTTCGTTTTATACACTCAGCGTGCTGTGTAGTATTGCATTTTTGTATATATATTTTTGACTATACGTACGTTGGCTTCACAGCGTAGAGAATTTGGCTACGTGTGCTTAGTTTCCCTCCGGGAATTGATGGATGCATACTGCGTCTTATATTTTGCCTTCCTTTTTCTAGAACCTCGGAATGACTTTGCAATTTTTGTCGTTGATTTTGGGGAAGTGCTCTGACGTGGTTCCAGCTATCGTGTTTTTCCCTTTAAATAATAATAAGCACGTCATTTCTTTTTATGTACATAAAGTTATTGGTGTTAATTGTTTTTCGTAATAATTTCGTTAGCGGTAATGATGCAAGAGCAGTAAAAACCGGACAAAAGTTTTTCTTTTTAAGTTTATACTTGGCCCTGAACACCCAATAGAAAAGCTCGGGAAAGTAGTGTTATACTCGGTTTGGCTTTAGGTCCGACAAAGGCTATGCTACGATCCTCGGGGGGAGGGGGGGGAGGGAGGGGAGGGGGCAATGAAGCAGCAGAAAAAGTGCATCGTCACGCTGCTCGACGTTCTTTGTACACCGGCAAAAGGCATAGCGAATGAGCCGTGATTCTGTTTTAGAGCGCAGCTCTTAGGCGCCCGTTTCCGGTTTGAGCGGCGTCGGCGTAACCGCGCGGTGCATTATGGGTAAATTTCCCCGCTAAATTTAGCGGAAAACGTTCCCCGCCAAATTTAGCGGAAAAATTCCCCGCTAGATTTAGAAGAAAATATTCCCGGCTAAATTTAGCGGAAATATTTCCCCGCTAAATATAGCGGAAAAACATTCCCTGCTAAATTTGTCGGGAAAATTTCCCCGCTAAATTTAGAGGAAAATTTCCCCGCTAAGTATAGCGGGAAAAACTCTCCGCCAAATTTAGCGGAAAATTGCCCCCTAAATGGGAGGCGAGCACAGGAGAGGAGGAGGAGGGCATAGCCTCCTCTCCGTACCTTCCCTCCTCCTCCTCGAGAGCTGCGCTCTAATTCGGCGTTACAGGGAATTGTAAACGTCTTTCATTTTTTTATTGCGCGTCACTGGTTTAGCCAGGGACCGCAAACGCACAAAGACGACGATACACTTGAGAATTCAATTTGGCGCTGCGGCGGTCGGACTCGGAGTCAAACAGAGTATGGCGCGAAACTTAAAACCGGCGTTTTTTATATAGATATGTAAAAGGAATCGCCTCTATAGCGCCCCTATCGGCTCGAATGAAAATAAATTCGCACAAAAGAAAAAACACGAGCACTCTGATGATGATTAGATTCGGTTTGCCGCTGATCGGGGCTCCGGGGAGCGAAGGGCTCAAAAGGGTTGCGGTCGTCGTTTGCGCGGCGCGAGCGGGTGAACAAATAAAACGAGACGGAAGAAGGCGGTATTCTTTTTCTCGAGCGCGTGACCAATGGCACGGAAAAAAAAATACCCCGATCGCACGAATGCCGTTGCAAATGGAGGACGTAAATTTGATTACCGAAAGCCCGGCGGCGCGACGCGAAGGCGGTCATTGGGATTTTCTCTATAGCCCCTTCAGTCCCGGCTTGGTCCTTTATGGGGCGTAGCCTAAGTCGAGGTGGCACTCTGCCGTAGCCTTTTTCGCGACGCTAGGGATGCCGTGCTGAGGTATAGGGTACGCTCGGATTCCCATTGGCGGCGAGATGTTTTTGGTGGCGCCCTTCTCCTGACGTCATCGCCTTGCGAACAACAAGTTCGATGGCGTTTGTAATGAGCGTGGTGGAAGCTTGAGATGATTGCGCTCTGAAAGCAACGTTGCCAACAGCGTCAAAATTGCAGTTCTTACAGTTCCTCTTATTTCCGTCGATGAGACAGCCTTTGCTGACGTCATAGTCAGCATTCGGCCAATCGTGGGAGGCCGAACACTGCGACGCTTTCGATCGCTCACGTCGCCAATAGGCTGCAGGTGCACGCACTCGCGTTTGGTTGCAGCCGAGCGCGTTTTGCGGTTTCGTGAGGATTACGTGCTTTCGGAATTTATTTCTCGTGAAATTAGGAGGGTGCTTTTCGGAGTTTTATTTTGCGCTGAAAATACGGGGTTATCGGAGTTTATTCTTGTTAGATTGGCAAATTTTTATAAAGTCAGAATTTTTTTTTTACTGTGTCACCGATTTTAAAAATTTCAAAACAAAATAATGTGCCACGACTCTTTTTGTTTTTTTAAAAGACCCTTGCCGAGATAAAATGCCAACCCTCTTCGTCAGTAGCTCGAGATTTCGAAGGACGCTGAAGTGACGTTTCCTCAGGACCACTGACTCTGCTCCTATGAAGTTGGTATTTACTAAATACCGTATTTTTTACTTTGTCGTTGTAACCTCGACAGTATTGAGTGTTTTCGGATAAACCCGCATTGACCGAAAAATTAACCGGCGTGTGTTTTCGTATTTTGTTTTCGGATCATATTCGAAAACACTGAAACCCTACTTATAACGGGGGAATGGATGATTATGGCTGAACCCTTTTAGTCGGACATCGCTAAATGAATGAATGAATGAATAAATGAATGAATGAATAAATAAAACGCCAGTAAGGTTAAGCCTTTTAACAGAGTAATTCTAAATTCGGAATTAATGAGAGCATGGTGAGGAATTTCATATCGCTGCTAAGCACAAGCGTGGGACAATTCCGATTTTTGTAAATTTCCCTTTTCTTCTCGATCGATCATCATTCTTTCACAATTGTATTTAGAAATTCTTTTTACAAGGTTATAATGGACCATTTTTCGAGAAATGGTATGTATATTTGATCTCATAAATACTCCGGAGTCTTTACCTTAATGAAACATAGTTCCAGGGCAACTTCAAAGATGGCGCCACCGTGCCAGTGTGTTCCCTCATAAGAGAGCATAAAGCCTTGTTCACACTTCTTTAAATAAAAGCGCCGAATAAGACAAGGACAAAGAAGTGGAACGACACAAGGCGCTCGACTCTGATAGCCGGAAAGGCTTAAAAGCCGGTTTTAAGCCTATCTGCGACTGGTTGTTCCCCCGAAGCCGGGCGTAACCAGGTGACGTCAGGACCGCGGCCGGCGACATGACGCCTCAATGACGCCATCAGGTGGTAATCGAGAGACCGTTTCTTAAATACTCCTGATAAACGGGCAGCCTTAAAGGGACACTGACAGGATATTTATGTTTCCCAGTGTTTTTATTACAGCGAAGCTGTTGTGACTAGGATCTGGAAAAAAATGCGTTCATGGATATTAACGAAAAACTCCCGTTTAAATGGCGCTCCTACGTTCCGATTGGTTGTGGCAATAGGCCTTATGCGAAATAGCTTGGTGGTCTGACAACACTGAGAGCGCCGCCATTTTGAGTTTGTCAATCGTCGGGAGAGAACACCGAAGCCGCCGAAGCACTGGAAGCATCGGAAACAACTCGTACGGGCAGTGTGCGATGGCAGGGCCGCGGTGTTTTCCGCCTTCCGACCATAGAATGTGGACAAGCAGCCTGACTAACTTGCCTCAGCTATCGGACGAAACTCTCGGGGGCCTTTGCGCCACGGCGACAACCTCGTCAAAGCAGCGAGGCAAGTCCTACGTCTTCGCTGTGGAAGCCTACACAGTGCCGTCTTCCGTGCGGACGAACATCTGCGATTCAAGGTACTGTGAACTGTGGCCTCTTTGTTTAACATCGTAAATAGGCGCGGTGCTTAATACCTTGTAATCAAAGAGTGGCGGCTGTAAGCGTACGTGTGTGTGACGAGCGCTCTGCGTGCATTTTGTAGCGCGCGCGGGCGTGGTGTTGGCGCGTTCACACCGGCGATGCGATCTAGTCGCGCGATAACTTTCATCGCAAAAGCGACCACCGCGGGAAAGAAAGCGACGCGATTTGAGCAGTCGCTACCTGACCCGACTTTTTGCGATGCGAACTAGTCGCGGAGCGGCTTTCGGAGCGAGTGTTTTCGAGAAGCGACTCGCCAACGAAGGCGTTGGACTCGCTCATCGCGCACGCCAGTGTGACCATCTAATTTGTTTGCGATGTCATCTAGTCGCATCGCACGACTGCTTTCATCGCCGGTGTGCACGCGCCTGAGGTCTGACGCATGGGCCCGTGTTTCTTGCGACGCACTGACACACTAGTGACAGTTCTCGCATTGCAATTTGCTGTTTTCATCGCCTTTCTTCGTTTTTCTGGCGGCCGGCCAGCAGACGCCCTTACGTACTGGCACCAGCCTTTCTGCACAACCCCCCCCCCTCGCACACACGCACAATCGCTCTAACTGTGCAAATAAAGACCGTTAAGAGCAATGCGAACATTGATGTTGTCTCGTATGCTTGTCTCTCTAGCGTTACAGCCCATGACAAAATGCTGTATGAGTGGGGAGGGGAGAGGAGGCCCCAGCAAAATGGTAGATTTTGGGGGAGGGGGAGAAGGAAGCCGGGCCCCATGGGTTCCTCCCTGGCTACATGCCTGATGGTAGCATTGTTATTGGTAGAAAAGCAAAAAGAGAATTGTGTGCAGCGTTTAAATTTTTTTTTCTGTCATTGTTGCAGCTTTGGGATCGTCTATGGCCGAGCGGTGTGCTACCGGAGCCAGAAAAAAACTGGTCTGCCCTACAACGTCCTCCTGGCGTTCAAGGCTGACAGCGGTGAAGTTACAGAATCAAAATGTGCGTGCCCTGCTGGTGCAGGGGGTGCATGCAGCCATATACTTGCTGTTCTACGGCTGTTTATTTTGTTGAAGAAAGAGGGATTTCAAGAGGCACCGCCTGAGCTCTCATGCACGGAACTTCCCCAGCAATGGGGGCGCCCTCGCCGACAAGGCATCAAGCCGATGAGCGTCCAGGATGTAGACTGGAGGAGTTCTCGGGAGGGTGGCGTGGAGATGGCAATGCCAGTGCAGCTGTACGACGCACGAGCTGAGAAGCAGGAGGACGAGCAACTACTGCAGTCTTTTCACGCACTAGGAAGGGGCCTCGAGAACATTGGAAACTTTGACTTCGCGTCAGTTCTCCTAGCAGCACGAAGGCAGTCTGTGGAAACAAAACTCGGACCTGCCCCTGCCGGCTCTCCAATGTCCTACCAGCAAGCCCAACTACCGTCAGGCTTCACAACATGGATGTCGGACAACATTGTCATGGGAGCAGGCACCGTGAGCTTGGTTCCAGCACCGTCTCTCTTCGACAGAGCTTCACAGCCCACATTCCCTGGCGGGTTGAGCGCTCAAGAATTGAGCATATTGACAGTAAGTGTTGTCGATGCGGATGACATGCCACCGAGGCACAACAACAATGGCACAAGTAAATGCGTCTTGCGTATAGTGCACAGTTCGTAAAGATAAACCACAGCCGGACTGAATGCACACTGTCTCTTACGGCCTGTGCAGTGCGGCGTGAAACCACCTTTAGTACTAATGCGGACTCTGTTAGCTATAACACGGCAGCCGTGGCTGATCCCTACCCCTGCGCCACATAGCAGTTGCCCTCCGAAACACCGCAACTAGTCTGTGCGGCAGAATTGCCCTTCCAGGTTGTGACCACACATGGTCGCAACCTGTAGTGAGCATGCGCAGGTGGAACAATGTAGGGGTAGAGCTGCAGCGCCTCACGCAGAATGGCATGCATGCTTCTGCTATTGCGAAGATTGTATGAAAGCACAGGAATCCAGTCCGGCCGTAAACAAACAAACAAGTGCTGTAACACTTCACTAGCGTCGTATTGCATCAAGCACTGAACAACTTTAAAATTTGGGGTCAAAATCAGATTCCAAGTAGCGACGACCAGCGTAAACATCAAAGCAAGCGTCGCTTAACACCCATTGCCACATGATGTGGGATTCGCATATTTTATTCCGTCCCGCTTCGCTTTGGCGGCAAGCAACAATGTAGCTGCACTGTGTATGACCGCTCCAAAGCCAGCCTGGTCACGTGCAACTGAATTTGCGCTTGATGCCTAAGCGAGACCAGCTGCAAAACACAAAGCTAAAATTCATCTTAAAGCCTGGAAAGACTTTGATGCACATTGATTTACTTCTTGTAGGGGTGGTAAAAAGCGTTCACAGTTTAAGAGTGAAAGGTTGTTTCAGCTATCAGTGGCAGCGAGTGTAAGGTGAGGTAAATTTGCGGGTTTACATGCCGAACCAGCGAATGGCATCTGGCATGCCCCAGTGGGAGACAGGGTTAATTTAGACCACCTGGCAATTTTTGACGGGCAACCCACCCCCAATCTGAGTTACATAGTGCCTTTTTGCAATAAGCATCGGTCAAGTTGCGAGCATCTCGGCCAATATTCAAACCCGCCGACTGGGGATCCATACGCTAGCGCTTTGCATCTGAGCCACCTAGGCGGCTAGTGCGGCAAGTGTGAAATGCTGTAACCAAAGAATGAGCCGTTAAACACTTGTATTGTCCTCTCATGGCATATTCTGTTTTTCGCAGGAAATCCAGCTTTCACCAGAGGAGGCGAGAGACCTGGAGCGTAATACCAGGCAGCAGCGACACAGTCAGCGCTGGAAAAAAGCACGGCTGAACAGACTAACTGCATCGCGTTTTGGATGTGTCATCACACGCAAAGAGTGGACGGAAAAGGGCCTCAAGAACCTAATTGAGCCAAAGGACCTGACACGCGTTCGTGCTGTTCAGTACGGGATAAGAAACGAAAGCATGGCCAAGGATCGGTATGCTGCTGTGATGAAGAACTATGGACACAATGTGTCAATTCAGCACAACGGCCTATTTGTAGATCCATCATGCCCCTGGCTAGGTGCAACGCCCGACGGACTAGTCTATGACCCAGAAGAGCTGTCGTACGGTATTCTAGAAGTCAAGTGCCCACATTCTCTCAAAGACAGTGAGCCAGACTATGCAAAGAAACAAAAGTTTTCTCTAGTTTTTGGAGAGAATGACAAGCCACAGCTAGACAGAGACCACGATCACTATGCCCAGGTTGTGGGGCAGATGGCTTTGACTGGCTGCTTGTGGGGTGACTACGTTGCTTGCTCGGAGAAATGGATCGGCGTGGACCGCATTCGATTTGATCAAAATGAATGGCTCGAAATGCGCAAGAAGCTGGACAGCTTTTTCTTTGCATACAACCTTCCCTATCTTGTCAGGAGGCAGGACACGTGCTAGTGTCTAAAACAAAAGGCAATGAATGAAAGCCACTTGGAGAGTGGAAATGCTTCCCTCACGTTCCTAAATAGCACACTTGACCAACGCTAGCTGGAACCATACCTGGCCCAAGCTTGCGCCGGTCAAGTGTGGTACTCGGGTTATGTACACATTGCGACATTGTTAGAGCAAACACAACATAACTGCATTTTCTCATTTACTTCGAACGAGTATTAGTGGGGCGCAAAGTTTTATCGCCTGCATTATAGCCCTAAATGAGTCCTTTCCATTAAATAAATACTTATTACACCGTTTCGATTTCAAAAGAAAAACAAACAAGAAATGTGATGGCTTGTTTGCACTAACAACGTCGCACGCACTCTGTACGGCACCATACATTTCAGCACTATCATTATGGACTGTAAAGGCGTCCTGGTGTTGCCGTGTAGGTGGAACCTTCCGGATTGCTGTGTTTGCAGTAGTTATTGCTTTCCAACGTTCATTTCTAGGCTGTCTAGTGAGAGGTGTTCATGCTAAAGATGTTGAGTTACATACATTTCTGGATCTGCATGTTGGTGATATTTTCTAGTCGCAGCTAGTGCTGTAATAAGCAGACACTAGTGCTGAACTGAAACTGACATCTTGTACTAAATTTTATTTTTACATTCAATATGTAACTGACAGATAAAGAAGAATCGGGACCGCCATATTTATCTCCACTTTAAACACCGGTTCATTCGCACAGATTTCTTTTCATTTTAGAGTTTGTAATAGGTTTGCAATGTTCTAACGTTATTTGTGTGACTGCTTGTGTGAATAAACCATGTCTGCCTTATGCCAGTTTCAAGAACCCTGTCTCAAAAAAAGTGTTACTATAGATTCTAGACCAACTCGTTTGTAATAATTGGGGGTTGTGTGGATATTTATACAGCGAGTCACTGGTCAGCCATTTTAAAGTTGCGACGAGTCACTCGCTGTAGATGAGCAATTTAGCCAGTGCAGTACAACCGCTAGCCTGGGGTCTTTAACGTGCACCACGCAGTAGTGATACACGACCGCACGCAAGTACGATGCTCATCCAGATCGAAACGGGCAGGGGTGGGGATTGAAACTCGTTTGTAAATAAACCCGTTTGCTCACAGCAGCTGTAGGCACCGCGCACGTGCAAGGTCTGTTTACGAACGAACTACGCATATATGCATGCTTCGTTGCAAAGCCAGTGTCGCCGAATTGATTTGACGTCAGAGACCTGGTGGGAATAAAAAAGATGGGCAATACAAAAATTTCAAAATTTATGCAGTTTTAATATTTTGTCAAACTTTGGCACAGCATGCTATCGCACTACTCTGGATTTTTGCTGCGAGTGAGAAATAGGGGTGATACTATGTCACACAACAAGAAAGTTATTATGTGAAAGCCCACAGGCTAATACATGTATGGCCTTCATACTTGTCACTACTCGCTGCAGTCCACTGTTGCAGGTATGCTACCCAAATGCTGAATAAGCGAGCACTGAAAATTGCTGAGGATTGCTGCCACAGTCCAAATCTGGTTAAT
This sequence comes from Ixodes ricinus, assembly GCA_037355805.1. Classification (NCBI taxonomy): domain Eukaryota; kingdom Metazoa; phylum Arthropoda; class Arachnida; order Ixodida; family Ixodidae; genus Ixodes; species Ixodes ricinus. Next base: position 19,564 of record JAZHYW010003765.1, on the reverse strand, counting down.
CAGTGGAGCCAAGGTAAGAGGTATGGGCCGATCAAAAATGTGATACGCCTTTATCCTTTGTATTCTTCGCTCCACATGTATTCGCAGTGAGGCAATCTCTTTGGTTTCTTCGACTTGACTGGGCGAGAATATGCGGCCCTTTAAAAACGGGGGCAAGTTCAGCTTCACACCTCTTTTTTCCAAAAGGTCGTGAATGCGAAACCCTTTATCCGCCATTACGGCGTCACCAGCATCAAACTCTAAGTCTAGAAATCCACTCCTTATTACACATTCTCTGTCTGAACTTGAGCCTGTAAAAAGCTCCGAAACAAAAGCTACAAGCCCGTTCGGAGAGACACCAATAAGGCCCTTAAATGTGTTTGTGGACTTATATGACGAATAGGTAGATGACTGGAGAGACAAAGAAGAAGGCACCTCACACTTAATTTCAGTAGCATCCAAAATTACTCGTGTAGACGCATACTTTTCAACAAATTCTGGTGGCATGGTCGCATCAACTGTTTCCCTAGGCGCCCACAGAGGCAACACGCTCAGTTTGGCATACAGAAAGTTTATCCATGATTTGCAAATTCTTGAGACTGTTGATTGTGCGATAAAAAATCTATGAGCTAAATCTGCCTCAAATAGACCAAGGCGTAGCCGAACAAGAACTAAGAATAGTTCGTTTTCGGTGCTCAGCTTTCGTTTACGCCCCTTCAATGATCCTGTTCCGCTGCTGCTCTCTGCACGTAAAACGTTGCAGCCACCATCCCCAGGGTTGATGTAGAGAAGCAATTCAACGAAGTGTTTGTAGCTTGGAAGGCCGGTATAGAACATAACGTCTTCATCACTGTCCTTGAATCGTTGGATGGTAAATGGAGCAGCCTCTTCTTTTTGTTCAGCAAGTTGGCAATCAAGAGAGATCTTCTCTGCTTGCAGTTCCCGAATTGTTTCTCTTGCCATTTCCAACTGATGTCTGAGAAGTCCACACTCATCCCGAAGCCTTCCGATTTCTTTGTTCAAGCCTTCAATGATGCTTGCCAGACGTGCACTGTCTGTTGCGGGTAATGTGCTGTGGTCAGTAGGCTCCAGTGGGTTTTCAGCTGCAGCCTGCACTTCATTTGTGCAACACACAGCTGGATCATCCTGCATAGTGTTGTCTATTTGTTGGGATCTTGCCGCTGGTTTATCAGCCCTTAGCTGAGGCGGTGCACGCTTTTTTGGAGGCTTTCGCACTGTTTTCTCTTTGGAAAAGGAAAAAATGGATGGCACTGCTGTATCACGAAGGAGCTTTCGGCCACTCACAACACTGGGTATGTAGTCACTTTCACGAAAGTGTTTCGAGCACAGCTTCGTCCACTTGCTTACTTGAAACTCGGGGCCTTCATCCCTTCTGATTGCGACAATCCATTTTTTGTAGACCATGGAATCTTTAGGGAAGCGATGGAAGGATACCTAAAAGAAAAAAGCAGAAGTTTAATGAAATATTTCAGGCAGGGCTCACTTTCACTCTGGCTCACAAATAGCCAAGCATAGTTGCGAATCACCAGCAGCGTTCGTGAATGAATGTGCGCAAATGCCATCGCAAATGTGTTGAAGTACCCCCACAGGCAACGTGAGCTGAAACACCTGGTTCGGCCTTAGTCTACGTATGCGGTTTCTACAAGCCCCATGATTTCTCAATTTGTCGAATAGTTCAATGTATGGTGTCTTAACTATGCATTTCATATCTAGTTGGAACCACAGCTGTATAAAAAATTGGCAGGTAGGCAAAAGAAGCACGAAGGGCTGTTTCAGCTCATGTCCACGATTGCAGAGTCGGGTACGGTCTGTACGCGATCGCACGGTTCGGCCGGTTCCTCGGTGGCCAAGGGCCCACGGCACACATCTATGTCTCTATGCCGGGGCAATAAACAGCAAGGAACCGCGACACGTTCCCCTCGCCCAGCTTAATCCTTCCGCGTCGGCCTGTGTGACCGCCTCCAAATCGCTCCTGCCACCGAACTTACATAGTAGTAGTTTTCATATGCAGAACACGATAATTTAAAATCTGTATTGTCCCCCACTACACTTTGCGAGTGTAGTTGCTTTGACAAAGCGAGGGCTGGTCTGTCGGAAACATCTAATCCAGCCGCAACGTCGCCCGGCACGGAGAAAACATCGACTACTTTTGATGGCCTTTCATTGCAGTAAAAAGCCGCTACTCCGCCTGTGCGTTCATCCAGTTAGGCAGACTCCACGTTACCGTGCAAATACAACGCCCCGCGCACCGAACAAGACCCTCGATCAGCGTGCTTGCAAACACTCGGTCCGGACGAGAGCAGTATGAAGCGACTTCACGCACCGCTTCTTCGGCACTTTCCGTTTGCTTCATTTACCACTAAGAAAGCAAACTTTGTGTCACATACCTTATTTCCATTGCTGTCCTTGATTCCGCGCTGTTTGCACAACGGCGCGCAGCAGTGTACAGGCATTTCACCGGTAACAAACGGAACGGTCTCACAGCACGCAGAACAGACCGCCTCCGCTTCTCGCCAACATCAAAATGGCGGACGGGCTTCTTTTTGCGTTCACCAGATGGCGCAGCTAATTTCGCATAAGGCCTATTATAAACAAAAAGTGAGGGCAACCGGCTTGAGTTTCCTTGACATTATTAGATAATGAGGTCCTGATCCCTTGCTATCATTTACGGTCACCAACACCGACTTATCTCAGCTAGAGTGTACTACTCTACTTCAGCTAAGGGTCCGTTTACACAATTGCAACCGAGTACGGCCGATAGAGACAACACATGTTTAAACCTTTTAAAATTTCTCAGGACGAGAGAACACACTGGCACGCTGGCGCCATCTGTGTGGTGATCCTGGAACTGCATTTCACAAGAGCGAAGGTATTGCGGGATTTCCGCAGTCAAATGTGCGTAGCACCTATGAGAAAGGCTTGTTTATAACGTCGACAAAAGTTTTTCGAGCCAAGAAAGAAAGGATAATGCGCGAGAGAAATAGAAAATATGCCGGTCCGCCAAGTTTCCACTGCTACCCAATAGATGACGCCAGTGTGCCCTCTCGTCGTAAGAGATATTAAGAGGTTCAAAGGCATCCGTTCACACTCTTGCGATCGAGTAGGAAAGAGAGATCAGACCGGTTTTTAAGCCTTTTGCGACTTCTTAGGACCGGATGCGCTGCAGCAGAGCTGGTCCTAAGAGATCGCAAAAGGCATAAAAACCGGTCTGGTCTCTCTAGGTCTTACGCGCTCGCAGAGTGTGAACGGGCGTAGAGGTCGCAAGTGTGTGAACGGGCCCTAAGAGTGCGCTGTGACGGGGCTGAGGGCAGAACGCGCCGATCTAAACTTCTTTTCTTTCGCTTTCACGATGCTGATCCCAAGAGACTTGGGCTCTTTATCAGCACCGCTGATAAAGAGCCCAAGTACGTGTCTGCATTGCAATTATATGTAAATCGTATAGATGTCGTCGTATAGTTGTCGTCAAGTTGTGGTAAAGTTGTCGTCAAGTTGTCGTAAAGATAACAGCTTCGCTGGTCCTCCATCTTCAGGTGAAGTGAATGGGCTCTACAATTTTTTTTCGTACGTGCCATATGAGAGCCTGACTACCCAGAAAACATTTTGCGGCTCGAAATTCGTTTTCTTTCCGCCGGAAAATCGCCGATCGAGAACTGGCCGGTTTAAGCCGCGCTCACTCTCTTCTCCGTGGTCACCTGCCGTTTCCTATGGTTTAGGCACAACCACAAAAATAATCAGTCGTGAGTCATCGAAGGCGCACACAAAATATTAAATGTAGGAAAGAAATATGACACAAATTTTTCTGTGGCCTCTAAAAAGTTGCAAAAACGTTGATTGGCAAAAAAGAGTATCACATCTACGTGACTTCCGCCAACACTCTCCTCTATATTTCTTCTTCCTCCTCAGTCCAGTCTCGGTTTCGGTTTCTTGCAGTGGCGTTGTTTTACTTTATAAAAATATATGTGACACTGTTGCAAAATACTGACTTGGTAGTCTTCTGACACCATAATGACTCGCCTGGCTAAAAAAAAAGAAGAAAATTGGGGGTGGCAGTATTCCTTTAACCGCGGTTAACTCAACTTTAAAAGCGGATACGCGGCACCAGAGTTACCGCACTATGCTCTCGGACAGCTATTTCAAAAGAAGTGAAGAGCGCGCGTGCACTGCTTTGATGGGTGTTCAAGAATGCTCAAACGCACGTTCGCCCATAGCTTTGACTGCATGGCCGCAGAATGTTGTCCGCAAGTATTCTGCGCTAACTCTGGCTTAGCTAGCATAACTGCAGTTACGTGCGCCCGTGTAACAAGGGTATTAGGACGCGTTAAGCATGCCAGACGGAAACACCATAACTATGGTGCCTGGAGCACTTCTCCGACTGGTGTGTTTAGCGTCGAATGGAGCCCTTACCTCAAAAGCGGTCCCAAAGTGGAAACAAATGGCGTCACAGAAGCCGGAGTGTCATGCTGTCGGATGTCGCGATCCTGGCGGTTGGTCGGAGAAATGCCAGCAGAAAGCACGAGAGAACGCGGGCGTCGCTGTCGTCGCGGCGTCCCAACTCGTGGCTGCCGAGGCTTCCGTGGACTGCCGCACTGGAGCGCGTCCCGCAGCAGAGCAGGCATTTGCCACATACACCACCACTGCTGGGACGCCGCCAGGATCGCGACCGGCGACAGCATGACACTTCTATGATCGACGGAGCACTTTCTTGGACGCGCTAAACACACGGGTCGGAGACGCGTTCCAGGCACCATATTAAATCTACTCTCACGGTGAATCAGAAAACTGAAAAAAAATATGAGCCATTCCACTCTGTGAAGGTGGATGACCAGCGAAGCTGTTTAGCACACGACACAGACGTGACAGAATTTTGAACGAAAGTAGGAACACATTTATTGTCTTGATCGGTGGTCATCGTGACGAAAGGTACGCATCACACATTTATTGTTGTCTTGATTGGTGGGCATTTTTTCGCGTGGACGACTATCGCCGCCCCGAGGAGCCGGAGGAAACTAGACACGCGCGACGGGTCCGCCACCCCGGGAGAGCGGAAGGAAAGGAAACTAGGCACGCAAGTGGGGCTTGGAACGATGACAAAGAGAGGGCGCTGCGAGCGTAGACATGACCGACGCGGGTCGCACAGCGACAAATTTTTGAGAAACCTTTATTATCTACCTGAGAGTCCACAGACCTTGAAAATGTTGCCTATTTATAACTAATCTACTGAATCGACCTTTTGCTCAATTACCCAAGCATCAAGGAGAAGGCAGGGAATGGTGTTCCACGCGCCGCACGTGCCGGCGTCTGCAGCAGCATAGCCTCCTGTGTACTCAAAAGCCTGGCAGTTCGACGACGGAGCCATAAAGTGCCCGGTCGCAGATTTAGAGCTCGAGGATCTGGTAGCACAGAGCATCAAATAGCCATTTCTCGGGGAACCTGGACGTCAGCGCACATATTTTGCAGCGACGAGGACCCGAAACACACTTTCGGGTCCTCGCGTCTCGCCGCAGCGTCTCGCGGCAGCGGCGAGACGCTGCGTTTTGGCGTCTCGCCGCAACGGGGCGCCAGTCACGTGGCTCTCCTCCTCATCCGGTGTCTGCCGCTTCACCTTTTCCATTTCGGCGGCCGCTTCTCGTGGCGGTCTGCCAGGCTTTGTCAGTATATGAGGAGGCTATGGCAGCAGTAACTGTTCAAAAGCAAAAGCTTAAAACAAATGGCATCTTTCACGCGCGTTCGTCAACACTTTATTTTGGTTATTTACTTCGAATCTTTTATACGGGGAAGACGTGCGCGTGCGGCGGTGCAAGCGTACAGTTTTTGTTGACGAACATGGAAATTCCACGGAACCCTAGCCATAAACAGCTTCGCTGGAAATGTATGTACATAGGTTTTAGAGCGAAAAGAAAACAGTCGCAGTCTGTGATTAAAATGATTTCTTTTTTTCTATGGTAGACGTTTTAAAGTAGGACTTATAATAGGCGCGGCAGGACTTACGAAACGCTAAGATGACGCCACGGTACGTCCAATGTTATTTTATGTGGTTGGGCCATCGTAAACGCAAGATGAGAGGCGCGCCACCGCGAGAAGAAAAATATTTACCTAACACGGAACGTCACGAATATTGCTCGTGCTTTGTCCGAGAAGTGTTCGCGCAACTCGTGCGGATGTCGTCACTGCGTTCGTTGGTGTGCCGTCGCCGTGTTTGAGATCACTTTGTCGAGTGCCCCGGCGACCTTCTTTTGAATCACCACCGCCGACATTTAAGTTCTTATATTTTACTTTACTCAAGCCATGCGTTCGTTTTTCGTTATCTTTTAACCTTTTACCGTGCAAACGTGACAGAAGGGGTTGAAGTTAGAGCAGCGCGTTGCAGGGTTCTTGCAGCGCAGGTATGATATGAGATGTCTGAATATATTCTTCAGTCTTGTTTTTTTTTTTTGAGCCTTAAAGCCAGTCTTCTTGTTTTTATTTCTTTCGCAATATTTGAGTGTTCGCTGAAGAAATGCTGTGTGCACACGGTTCTTGACCTTTCCTTTGAAGAATATGGTTTTGGTTCAAGTGGAGACAACGCCAACCAAAAAGAGCCCCCCCCCTCCCTTTCTCGCCCCCCTTCTTTTTAAAGCTGAGTTTGGCAATGTGCTGTTGAGCTTTGATAGAAGACGACTAAGGGGACAGACAGAATAAACATGGCGTGAAGACAGGAAGCTACCAGAGATGCTCCTGTGTCATTAAAGTGAAAACTTAGCGTTTTTTCTTAAATTTAAAAATAAGCACACTTACATCACCTTTATTTGTACTTCAGGATCACAAATATCAAAATTATTTTTCAATTTGGTGTACGGAGGCTGCCGAAAATCCCTTTCAAGGTACCGCTGTCACGCTCCTTCCCGGAGCGTGACATCGTATTAAGAGTCTTCAGAATCTCCGCTGTCGCGCAACTTCAGCGCCTGTCAAAGCTATGCATGCGCGCACTTTTGCTTATTTTTGGGTTGAATCCCCACCCCTGCCCGTTTCGATCTGGATGAGCATCGTACCGGCGTGCGGTCGTGTATCACTACTGCGCGGTGCACGCTAAAGAGCTCAGGCTAGCGGTTGTACTGCACTGGCTAAATTGCTCATCTACAGCTGGGAGACTCGTCGCCCGTTGAGGCAGACCAAGTTCTAGGCTGTATAAACATACACACAACCCAATTTTTTTTGTTGCTATTTTTAGAAAGGCCAGAAAAATACGTCACGACTAGTGTCAGTGCGGGTGAATGGAGCTGGCAAGCTTGTAATTGCACGCGCTGCCTACACGAAGTGGCACGCGCTTGGAGGCCGGAAGATGTGGGTATGACGTAACGTACTGGGGCTCTCAACTCGTTAAACACAAAGTTGGGGCCGAAGTTCACGGAGCGCACCGATTGGATTCACACGACGATGACTTCGCGCTTTTGTCGTCAACGTCCAATGGACCTTTTCCGAGAAGCGTTCTGCGCACGCGCGAGCGCCCGATGCCAAGCGGCGGAAATTGGCACCAAAAATCGAGGAAATTCGGAAGGAGGCTATAGATCAGCGAGTAGCAAACGTAATTGCAGCATACATATAATTGTGTTACGCAAAAAAGAAAGCGGACGGAAAGAATAACACGACGTTTAAGTGGACGCCACGGATGCCCCACTTGGACGGCGCGTTGGGCACGCCCCGCTGCTCAGAGAACGAAGAAACTGGTAGCGTAGCTCCCATTATCGATTGGTAGCACAGGTAGGTCCCTTCCTCGATTTTTAGTTCGTGCAGCCACCGCCTGGTGCCGCGTCCGGTATGTGAAAAAGGTCCATTGGCAGCGTTCCGCAAACTTTCAGCTGCAACTTTGTCTTTGACGAGTTTAGGGCCCCTGGTCTGAGGTTTTTCGTGTGTTTTTTTTGCGTTTTGTTACATCTTTGGGGGAAAATGAAACGTGAAAAAATGAAAATTCACGGAAAAAATGAAAAATCACGGGATAAAAATACAACAGAAGTCACCTCTATCTTGTTTTCCTCCTGACGGAATTTTTTTAGCCCTTGAATAAGGAGTGAAGCATAGTTTTCGTCATTATTGTAGGCATACTATACTCTGTTTCACCTGATGATGTACCGCAGAAAAGGCCACAAGCGCGAGCTCCTTGCTCTGGGGCAGATCTCGGCAGCACAAGCTCTCGTGCATGAAGGGCAGCTACCAACGCTATGAGCTCGCGCTTCTAGCCTTCGCTGCGGTACAAGATAAGGTGAAACGAAGTATAAAACACTGCAACCAATTCAAAGTATTTTGTTTTATTTATGCACACTGTTAGCTTGTTAAGGCGCGTTACAGGAGTGCACAAAGCATAAGAATACAATTAATAAAATAAACAAAACACGGATACTATGGCAACTACAGTTGAAAACATACACGGAAAAACATACGTGAATACACGAAAAATTTCCCTCCACACACACGAAATAAAAAAAGTGGGACAGGTGTTTGATACATTTATAGAAATACAGAGCGCTCGACACTGAATTCATAAATCTTCAAAAAGTCACAAAACAAGGATGCACACAATATCATCACAGAAAAGAAAAAAAATCGAATGATTTTACGTGAATATGAAACACTATAGTGACGGGTTAATTCTTATCAGAAAGGTTCAATAGGCCATTTTTCAAACAAAATTAATGTATTTGTTGTTCTTAATTCTTGAGGTAGGTTGTTTCAGTCTGATATAGTCTGGAAAAAGGTATTTATATATGCCATTATTTGCCGTATCTAGTTGGTATTGGTTTCAGTGGTTGCCTCTGAAGGGCCTGCTTTGCCGAGTAACTATGTAAGAATCAGTATTATAACTAAAAAGAACCAATTTTTAGCATATAAAAAAAATTTTAGGCGAGCTATTTTCCTACAGTCCAGAGCTGTGAAAGGTTTAGGTCGTTAAGCATTTCCTGCACCGATTCTCTTCTTTGATATCTCGGCAATATAAATCCAAATTATAAAAGCGTATTCTAGAGTTGGTCCTATTAGTGCCTTATAAGCAGTTAGTTTTGTTTTGGGGGGAGCGAGCTTGAGATTGAGCTCGAGATAACAGAGTTTCCTCCTAGCAGTTGAGCCCACATTGTCAACGTGCACTTTCCAGTTTACGTCCGATGATATGGTGAGGCCAATATATTTAAACTCGAGAACCTGAACTAAGGGGTGGTTTTCGAGTTTGTATACGAATGGAAGAATGTTTTGCTTTTTAGTAGTTATAACAGAATACACAGTTGTAACTGAGTTAATTTTCATGTTTCGACTCCTTACACCAGTTTTCTTCCGTCTGCAGTGCCGAATTTAGCCGGACCTGATCATCGTGGCAAGAAATAACCGAATACAGCAAGCTGCCACCTGCGAACAGGTCCTACCTTTTCTTCTATATCGTTTATATAGCACAAGAATAAAACGGGTCCCAAAACAGACCCCTGCGGAACGCCCGAGAGAACGATGACATAACGTGAGTTTGATTTGCTTATTCCTACAAATTGTTTTCTATTTGTAAGGTAGGCGCCTTGATTCACAAGACAACTTTTTGATTTATTCCTAGTTTTAGTAATTTATTTATAAGCACAGGATGGGGTACTCGGTCGAAAGCTTTCGACAAATCTAGGCATTTTGCATCGATCTGCCCTCCATTATTTATTCACAGACGTGGTGAAGTCATGCAATGTTTCAGTGAGCTGGGTCACAGTGGACAGGGACTTTCGAAACCCATGCTGGTTTGAAAGAAGGGCGTTGGAGTGTTCTAAAAACTTAAACAACTCTTTTGAAACATCATGCTCTTTCGTACACGACGAAACGTCGTGTACGAAAGTGCGTTTTTCACCGAAGGCTACAAAAGCCAGGAGAGTCCATGGACCAGTACGTTACGGCACTGCACTTCCTCGCAGACCGCTGCGAATTCGGCGAGATGAAACAACGCATGATTCGTGACCGGTTTGTCGTGGGGCTCCATGACGACAAGCTTTCCGAAAACCTGCCAATGGACGCTAAGCTGACCTTGTCATCGGCGTTAGCCAAGGCACGCCTGAAGAAAGTGGTGCATCAGCAGCGGCGAGAACTTCTTTCAGGAGAGCTCAGTCAAGAGGCCTGTTCGTTGACGAAGAGGACTTGAACGTGGACGACGTGAGTCGACGCCGGGATGCACCTCGAAGAAAAGTCTACGGGTCGGAAACATCACAGCGGGACAAGCAGTGCTATTTCTGTGGAGGCGACCAGCATCCAAGGTCGGTGTGCCCTGCAAGGGCACAGAAGTGATTCAATTGCTACACCAAGGGACGTTTCAGCCGGGCCTGCAGGAAGGAGTCGGCGTCGTTTCCAAGAAAGGTACAAGTGTCATCCGTACAACAAGAGCCTGGCGAACTTTTTCTGGGGGCGATAAATGTTCCGGACGCAAAAGCGCGGTATGTCCAGATAACCCTGAATTCGGTACCAGTGTTTTCTAAAATTGATTCAGGAGCAGAAGCCACCCTCGTACCGTCGACGCTTCCCGGTATTCCGTCTAGGCTGGAAACAGCTAGCGAAGTACTGACTGGTGCGGGAGAAAATCGCCTTACGGTATTTGGAAAGTTCAAAGCTAAGTTAAACTCGAAGGACCAAGTGTCGATGCAAAGTGTCTATGTCGTGAGCCCGCTTCGTCATGTACTTCTAGGGTTGCCAGCCATCGAGGATTTAAAAGTCATAAAGTTCATCGATGGTGTGTCTCTTGATAAACAAAATTATGATGCTCTGTACCCGCAGGTGTTCAATGGTCTTGGGGCCAGTCCGGGACAATACAACATCCGATTAAATTCGGATGCGGTCCCGTACAGCTATACACGCGCCCCGACGAGTCCCTATTCCTATGCGTAAAGCGGTAAAGCAAAAAATAACGAAAAATGGAATGGATGGGACTCATCCGGAAGGTCGACGGTCCTACAGACTGGTGCGCCGGGATCGTTCCGGTCTTAAAACCGTCCGGAGACGTACGCGTGTGTGTTGACCTCACGCAATTAAACAAAACTGTCCGGAGAGAGCGACACATGGTCCCAACGGTAGACCAGGCATGTGGACTGCTCGCAGAATCATCGTATTTCTCAAAGTTAGCTGCTAATTCGGGATTTCACCAGGTAAAACTAGCCAGGTCATCCCAGGAACTAACGAATTTCATACCGCCCTTTGGGAGGTATTGTTTCACTAGGCTGCCCTGCGGCATTACGTCAGCGCCTGAGTACTTCCAAAAGAGAATTTCTGAGCTCCTAGATGGCCTCCTAGCCGTAGTTAACATGATGGATGATATCCTGGTGCTTGGTTCGGACAAAGCACAACACGATGAGCGCGTGAAAAAAAGTCATGAACAGACTTGCAGAGTCAAACATGACACTGAACAGGGCGAAGTGTGTGCTCGGTATAAAATAAGTTAGTTTTCTCGGTCATCTTCTGAGCGCAGTTGACATAAGGTCTGACCCGAAAAAACTTCAAGCGTCTCAAAGACATAAAATCGCCGACAAACGTGTTGGAAGTACAAAGCATTCTAGGTATGGCCAATCACTTGGGCCGTTTCCTGCCTAATCTCGCTCAGAAAACTACACCGTTGCGAGAACTGCTAAAAACAAACAACAACAACAACAACAACAACAACGGAATGGGCTAGGGGCCCCGCTCAAAAAAGTGCGTGGAACGATCTAAAAAGCTTGATTTGTTCTTCCGAGTGTATGGCAAAGTATGACCCAACCCAACCGACAGTCCTTTCGGCAGACGCGTCGTCATTTGGGTCTGGAGCCGTTCTCTTACAAGAACAGCAAGGGGTACGACGGCCTATTGCTTTGGCTTCGCGGTCTTCGACCAAAGCTGAGATGCGCTATGCGCAGATTGAGAAAGAGGCATTGGCGCTGACATGGGCTGCCGAAAGATTTGACGAGTACCTAAGGGGCTTAGACACGACGTTCGAGACCGACAATAAGCCTCTAGTTACGTTGCTGTGACAAAGTCCTGTAGATGTGTTGCCGCCTCGAGTTCAGGGATTTAGAATGAGGCTAATGCAGCATAGATTTAAGGTTGTGCTTGTACCGGGCAAGTCCATTGCAACCGCCGATGTTTTGTCGTGGGCACCTCTCATTCAAATGCCAATGGAAAAGCAACGTTTCACGGTTCAAGAAGTGTTAAAGTTCTCTCAGGGATGTTTTATGGGTCTTGAAAGAGGAGACGATTTGTTCTTACCTGTGAAAGCAGGTCAAACTACAGACGAAGTGTGTTAAACAGCTGGCTCAGCTGTCTCGTAAAGGGCTGGCCGAAAAAACCGGCCTTTCCTTGCTCCCTTCGACCTTACTGGCAAGAGAGGGCCGGCATAACTGTGTGAGATGGGGTTTCCGACAAAAGGTACAAGATTAGTTGTTCCCCAAGCACTTCGTGATGAAGTGTTATCTCGCCTGCATGATGCTCACCAAGGAATCAGCAGATGTCGAGCTCTTGCACAAGAGTCTGTTTGGTGTCCTTGCCTAAGCAAACAACTGGCAGTGACGGTTCAGAAAGGCGTTTACAATCCCCTGTAACGGCAGAATTAGAACGCAGTTCTTGAGAAGGAGGAGGGGAAGGTACGGAGAAAAGGAGTATGCCCATCTTCCTCATCCGTACCCTCCTCCTCCTCTCCTGCTTCCCACCCATTTAGCGAAACATTTGCGCTAAATTTAGGGAAAAATTTCCCGCTAAATTTGTGCCGAAAAGTTTCCCGCTAAGTTTAGTGGGAATTTTTCTCCGCTGAATTTATCGGGAAATTTTTCTGCTAAATTTAGCGTGAAATTTTTCCACTAAATTTAGCGCAAAATATTTCTGCCACTAGCGTGGAAGTTTTTGCGCTAAATTTAGCGGAAATTTTTTTTCAATATTTAGCGGGGACTTTTTCCGTACTAAATATATAGCGGAAAACGTTTTCCGCTAAATTTTGCGGAAATATTTTTCGCTAAGCTTAGTGGGAATTTTTGCCGCTAAAGTTAGCGGAAATTTTCCCACTAAATTTAGCGTTTCCCGTTAATTTTAGAGGTAAATTTTTTGTAAGTTTAGTGGAAATTTTTCCGCTAAACTTAGCGGGGAAATGTTTAAGCCATTTAGCGGGAATTTATTCCGCTAAATTTATCAGTAAATTTTCAGATTGAGCGGGAAATTTTTCAGCTAAATTTAGCGGGTAATTTTTCCGTTAAATTGAGCAGGTAAGTTTTTCCGCTAAATTTAGCGAGGAAATTCACCCATAATGGAACGCGCGGTGACGTCATGAGTGATGTCACTCGTGACCTTCGTGACGTCACATGTAACGTCACGTGTGACGTCATTATGCGAAACGTCCCATAATGCAACGCGCAATTACGCCGACGGCGACGGCGACGCCGACGCCGCTCAAGCCGGAAACGGACGTCTGAGAGCTGCGCTCTAAAAACTGCAATGTGTGTACCGCGTTCAGTTTTCAGAAGGCTGAACCGATGATGCCAACCATGACTCCACGTTTTCCATGGGAAATAGTGGGGGTCGACTTGTGCAAAATAAGAAACTCGGACTATCTCATGGTTGTAGATTATTTATCAAGGTACCCGGAAATCTGTCTTCTACGTTCGACTGGCGCAACTGTTTTTATAGAGCGGCTTAAGAGCATATTCGCTCCTCATGGGGTGCCAGAGTCTGTTGTCTCCGACAATGGTCCACAGTTTGCATGTTGTAATTTTGAAGAGTTTGCGAATCTCTACGGTTTCCAATACGTCACTTCGAGTCCGAGGCACACTCAAGCCAACGGAGAAGCGGAAAGTATGGTGCAGACAATTAAACGTCTGGTGCTCAAATCGGCCGAACCTTACTTAGCTCTCCTAGCCTACAGGGCCACCCCAGGGATTACCGGCAAAAGCCCGTCAGAAATCCTTATGGGCAGACGTCTACGGACACGCGTACCACATGCTTCCGCAGCTGCGCCTTCAAAGAAACTTTCACTTGAAAAAGTTGGCGATAAAGGATCGTCAAATAAAAGAGATGCAGCGCAAAAGCTTCGATAGGCGCCATCGGGCTAAGGAGCTTTCTGAGTTGAAGGTGGGCGACAAAGTGTGGGTGTCTGACAGAAAGGCAAGGGCAACGGTCGTGGCCCAAACAGCAAAACCAAGGTCTTACTTGGTTGAGACCTAACCAGGGGTAAAGTTAAGGCGAAACCGCCGAAACTTAAAGGTACTGCCAGCGGAGGCAGAGGACGACGAAGGCTACGATATACCGGACAGTGAGAGTGACGTAAGGGTCGAAGATTCGGAAGCTAGAAGTGGTATAAGCTCCGATCCTTCTCCAGTGACTATAAGAACACCGACGGCAGTCGTGACCACAAGGTCGGGTAGAATTTGTTAAGAAACCGATCAGACTGGGGTTTGGTGATTAAGCTGTATCCTGAACAGTGTTGGAGTGCTAACGTATTTTTTTATTTGCTGACATGTTTTTATTTTTCTCTCAAGAAAAGGAGGTGTGGTATCAGTGTGGTAACAATGTGATAACAGTGTTACGGATGACCAGGCTACACGTGGTGTGCTATGGTTATCGGTGACGTCTGCAGGATCACCTATAAAAGGGCTGACGAAATAAAACACGGGGCTTCCTTTTCCCAGACGGCCCCGTGCGAGTGGTTCATTCTTCGTTACTCGCATATCGCACGCCGATAGTACGGTGGCTCGTCACGGTATCAGAAGTGGGCGTATCATCAGTCAGTGTGCCCGGCAGAGGCTTTAAAGATCGAATAAATTATTATTGTTACACAAGTCTGTCTTCTTCCGCTTGCTGCTTATAGGCAAGGTTGAAAGTTCACTGACTCGCCTATGTATCTACCGTACGAAGATATTTTTTTTCTTTCGTTAATTCATTTACGATTTTTGTATCTGCGGAACGACATATCTATTGATAGTATTTAAAAATCGGAACGAGTAGCGGACTAAAAAGATAAACAAAGACACAGCTTCGTAGTCTTTGTCTATATTCCTTGTTGGTTTCTCGTTGCGCTCCATAAATATTATGAATGACCAACTAGCCCAACTTTCCACCCTTGTAGATATTGATCCTAGCACTCAAAGCAAGCCGGGCGTTTTCCGGGGCGCGTACACTCACCACAGGGTAAGTGCTCCAGGGGCGACGAATAAGCCGTCGACGCGCGACCGGCGACGATAATGAACTGCAAACAAGGCACAGACCGTGCTCGTGTAATCAAGTCGGCACTTCCGATCAGGAAGCGTGCTGTGGACTTTGGCTGTCGAGAGTGCGAGTGATCCTGCATCGACTTTCTGGTCGGCCGGTCAACCGGCATTTCTAATTAATAAGCGGGCTTTCTGGTTCGCCGAGTTCTCCTTCGGATTACTTGGTAAGAAAAAGAATTACTCGAGCTTGATCGTGCTGAAAATGATTGGGGAACGCAGAAAGTGTCGAGCGCCAACTACCACCTCGCAGGAATCGACGTCACGTGACTCGAGGTCGCGCGACGCTAAATAGCCCCGCTAAATTTAGCGGTGTGTGTTGACGTGACGGTTCTCCATGACGGATTTCTCGCGAGTTGGGTCGGTAAAACACGTTGTGCGTTACAGTTGCAAACGACCAACACAATGGGTGTTTGCGATTGACGGCGGCAGTTGTGGCACTGCGGCGATGGGGCAGCACGCGTCCCATTGTCAGGGGTGGGTTTCGGGGTACGGATGCCGCCAGATTTCAGCGTAAGTTGGAGCGCGGCCAACGCGGCCATTGCCGCGGCTCTCATCGACTTTGTGCGTTCGCCATCCCGGCTAAAGCAGTCATGCACAGTGAAATGTTTCCCTGCGCGTTTGGTTTAGTAAAGGCACAAAGACGACGACGTTGTACTTTTGGCGTTCCTCGATTGGCTCTGTCGGATCGTAGCGGACTTCTAAAGCGAGACGGAGGGCTCGTTCCCACTTGCCCGAAACTTTCTTGCCGCCGACAGAATGTATATTGGGCGGAAAAAGACCGCGCGTTCTAATTTGTTGCCATCCGCCGCATCCGCGCTGCTCGGCTCTTTGGCGGACATCGGAGCAGACTGCCCCTGGCTGGAACGGTGTTGGGAAAACTGCCCTCCCAGACTTCCTCTCGCAGTCAACGCTCACCCGCAGTGCAGGGAAAAGGCCAAACATTCTTACGGCGATGAGAAAAAAGGCAACGATAAAATAACGAGCAAACGGAGACAACAGGGAGTTTTCGTAGACCGCGTTTCCCCCTCCGCTAAGCCTCCCGCAACGAAGAAGCCGCTATCTGCGCCTGCGCGGCGATGACCTTGACTGTAGAGTTCCGGGTATCGTAGCGGGTTGCGGAGGGCGTTGCGGGATAGCGAAAACGATGTACGAAAACTCCGTAACGTCTGTACATGTACCACTCGGGCCAATTATTTTTGTTTTGTTCCACGGATCTCCTTTGTGGGTACTGTCTTCGTTGTTCAGATGCTTCTTTTCGAATAGGGTGGAATCATTTAGTCTCAAGGAGCATTTCTGCTGACACGACGATATATCAGCGAGACGGCGCCATTTGCGAAACTTGGGAACTCCGACAACTCCGGCGGCAACCCTACCTACTTGGGTGACTCGGCCAAGATGTGATGCCGGCAAACGCCATTTCCTCCGTGCGTTCCGATTAACCGCAACGGCGCGAAAACTTTTTTTTTTTTTTTTGCGCTGAAAAATTTGGTTTAGGTTTGATCGCTCCCGCGGTCGAATATTGAATCGGCGGCGAGGAGATTCCCCACCCGGCGTCAATATCCCCACAAATTCGCCTGCGGATCCGCAAGTGTGAACGAGCCTTAATGGTACGTTTACACTCGCGAACTCGCGAGCGGATCCGCGCCGGCCTTGAGCGGATATTCGGGTGACGAAAGTCGCTCGTCGCTGGCGGAAAGTCTTGATGGGTCCGGGACCCATATGCAGATCTCCCGCCAGCGACTCGTCGCTGGCGCGGCTCCAAAATACGCTCGCCGCCGACGCGGATCCACCCCCGAATTTGCGACTACAAACGCACCATAATAGCTGCCGTTATAAAAAACAAGGTTGCACCGCCCGTTTAAGTTAGAGCGCAGCTGACAAAACGAGGCGATAGGATCAATCATACAGCGCCGAAAGTGCAGCGTAGCTGTGCTTCTCGCCCTTTTTTGCGCATGTTATTGCCGGCTCACCAAATGACCATAGAGAGTGCGCGGTGACCTTGCGCTTTGAGTCTGCGTGTAAATGTTGGTGTATTTCCCAGATTTTGTCCGCGCTCTGACTTAGGGTTAAAAGAAGAATGCATTGAATTTATGAGCTTTTCCGGCACGTATCATTTAGGCGATGTGGACGTGTGCATGACGTCTAGTATTTTGGAGGAGAGGGCTACTGCGCATGCTCAAAATGCGTTCCACAGTCCAGTAGAAAACTTTCAACTTTATTCCTTCCCTCCAGCGGAGAGGGGAGGAAGAAGCAGACTGCTGTCGCTTGACTAAGTTTCTCCTCCCTACCCGCAACAGAGAGAAAAAAAAATATACAGAGTAGTGGAAATTGAAAGAACACTTACACAGAGATTGGAAGGACACTGACTAACATTGCAAGAGAACCCCAGCACAGAGCACTCGCCACGGCAGCAGTCATAAAAAACCGACACAGGGCACAGAGAATATCACTTGCACCGAGGACCATCTCGAGCAAAATTAACCGAGGCTAGAACTAGAGAAACTGAAACCGAATAGTTTTTTTTCTGGACGTACTCATAACATCTATGTCACATCTTTGCACGCTGTTCAAAACATTGGGACGAGAAAAATTAATCATTTGGAGGCCATAATTTGTCCTTGAGCGTGATGTTGACCAAATGTCAACACAACGGCTTGTGTTGGTAAACACCATTGGTTTCATATCAGCAATGGATAAAAAATAGTTGAGCTTGTTTGACATATATTTGGTATGTAAGAAGAAGTTTATAAGTGTAGTGTTCTGTAATCGGTACTATTCGAAGCGTTTTGAATAAGGACTGCGTGTCAGTATAGCGTTCAACACTGTACATAATACGTATGACCCGCTTCTGAACAGTATGTAGGGAGCGTATATTTGTGGCTGCTGTGTTGCCCCAAACAAGAAAGCAGTAATTGTAGCATGAGTAAAACAGAGAGCGGTACGCAGTGAGTTATCACTGTACAGGGTAATACAGTCTGCGAAATTTTTCTAGCTATACATTCCAATGTCGCGTCCCAGGCGTGGGATGATGTTTTAGTTTTTACTTTGCACGATCTCCCAAAGTTCATCCTGGGAATATCCCACAGCGCCTGGTGATAGTCACAAAAATGCAGAGGGAAGCAAATTGGCTGAGAAGGGCTAAAAGGGGAATAATACTTCTGGTTTCTTGGCTAGATGGCGTAACCTACCACCTGTTATAAAGAGTACAGCCGTTATCATTCATCCGTACATCCGTGAGTGGGCAGGAGGCGTGTAATAGAATACGAGTCCTCACACAACGCTTATGTAGCCCTCGTTTCCAAATGCATGCTTAGACTACGTGTCTCAAACATTGGCGGGCTCGGACAATTGGCGCAGCGTCTGCTATGATGGCGTGCACTTCTAAAAGGGTCGATTAGCACGCAACTAATCCTAACAGAAACACTTTCTGCAGCACTCAAAGACGAACGGACTTTTTCACATACCGACGGCACCAGGCGGTGGCTGCACGAACTAAAAATCGAGGAAGAACCTACCTGCGCTACCAGTCGATAATGGAGCTACGCTGCCAGTTTCTTCGTTCTCTGAGCAGCAGGGCGTGCCCAACGCGCCGTCCAAGTGGGGCATCCGTGGCGTCCACTTAAACGTCGTGTTATTCTTTCCGTCCGCTTTCTTTTTGCGTAACACAATTGTATGTATGCTGCAATTACGTTTTTCCTACCCGCTGATCCACGGCCTCCTTCCGAATTTCCTCGATTTTTCGTGCACACTTCCGCCGCTTGGCATCGGGCGCTCGGCGCGTGCGCAGAACGCTTCTCGGAAAAGGTCCATTGGGGTCGTCGTGAGTTCACGATTGGAGCGGCGACCGCAAAGCTTTTCCGCGAGTTCGGGGGTTGGTGGGCGCGCTTGAAACGCCGCCCTTTGCCATCTTCAGCTTCCCTATGGCATCCGAAATGAATCGATGCGTTTTCCCGAGCACTTAGACCTACGTGAGACACCACTAAGACTCTTGAAAACTCGAACCCTAGCGTGTTTTCAATGCACCCGAATTTCTTTGCAATGTTTTTGCTTGTCTGAAAATACGAGCGCTGAATGAGAAGTAATAAGACTGCGCTTGTTTGACTTTGGAAGTAGGGTAGACGGGAAGTGTTGTGCTCATGCTTGTGAAGGTAATACATTATTATGTACGAGCCTGCAGTTGGACCGTTCTAGTCTTAAGCTTTCTTTCGTAGCAGGGGAAGGCACCTCATAAGTGCCGTCATGGCAGATGACGAAGGCGTGGCCGCTAGATGGTGGGAGAGGTCAGTGATTGAAGTTTGTGTGAACGTTGAAGAAATGGCAACTGCAATGTAACAGTCTGCATATATTCCCTGGGCAATGACGTT